>JBBPRK010000684.1:0-18897 GCA_038093075.1 Boletus patriciae
GTAGCAGTAGTATATAAGGGCGCAAGTCCCAGCCAGAGAACTCCAGTTTAGTTCTCTTGGTTTTCTACCTCATTAACTCCACTTGAACGCTCCTGATCATTGCTAGTCGCTGGTCAGTACTCTTCGATCTTCGATTCCCTAGTGCACCCTTGACGGGTTTTTGGGTTGTTTCAGCGACCATAACCCTACCATACACTATGCTCGCCCATTCGTCTGCTGCTGAACTCTATGATAGTGGTGCCTCGCAACATTTTTCCCCCTTCTGTGACTGATTTGTAAAATTCGAGTCCATCCCTCCGAGACCAATCAGTGCAGCCGATAAACGGACATTCCACGCTATCAGCCGAGGTGACCTTTACATTGAGATTCCCAATGGCAGTACCACCACTTGGGTATTGTTGAAGGATGTGCTCTATGCGCCGTCCATGGGCGTCACTCTCATATCCATCCGCAAACTCGCCGCCGCCGGATATTCAGCTCTTTTCCGTGACTCCGCATGCCAAATCTTCAACCCTCAAAAGAAACCGGTTGGGGAGGTTCAAGTCAGTAACGGCCTATATTGTGTCAAACACCAGGCGGAGGCTTTCGCTGGCGTGGCACGTGCTGATGAAGTACTCACCATGGAGGAGCTACACTGTCGTTTATCACATATTGGCCCCACCTTGACCTGTGAAATGTTGATGAAAGGGATGGTCAAGGGAGTGAAGCTAGACCCCGCGCACGAGACCATGGGTCAGTGCAAGTCCTGCGAGAACACAAAAGCTACTCGCAAGCCAATCAGCAAGGTCCGCGAACCCCAACTATGTGAACACTTCGGCAACAAGGTCCACAGTGATGTATGGGGACCCGCACATGTCCAGACACCCGGTCATAAGACGTACTACGTGTCGTTCACAGACAATCACACCTGCTACACCCACATCACCCTTCTCGCCACCAAATTGGACACATTTGACGCTTATAAAGTGTATGAAGCTTGGGCGAACACCCAGCACGGCACTAAAATCAAACGTCTTCGTTCAGATCGAGGGGGAGAGTACCTGAGCAACAAATTCACTGCTCACCTGGGATTGAAGGACACTGAGTGCAAAGTCACAACACACAACACCCCACAACACAACGGCATCGCCAAACGGCTAAACTGCACTCTGATGGAACGGGTGCGCACGGTCAGACATGCCAGCAATCTCCCACAGAATCTATGGGGAGAAGCTTTGATGCACATTGTCTGGGTGAAGAATAGGTCAGCGTCTCAGGTGCTCAACGGCAAAGCCCCGTACGAGCTGTTGACAGGGAAGAAACCAGACTTACAAAATGTGCCCAAGTGGGGCGCTCGCATGTGGGTACACGACCCCAGCGGCTTGAAGCTCAATATGTGAGCGCGGGATGGATGATGGGTTGGCTTCGACGGCGAGAGCGGCGCCCACTGAATTTACTATGATGGCTGGATCACCATCGAACGAAATGTTACGTTCAAGAGACAGAGTGCAAACGACGCGGTCGGACTGGGTAGCGTGCACTCTGAAAAGATCAACAAGTCAGATATTACCACATGACGGGACAGCACACGCACAGTTCAATGTGACGGCACCATTAATGGCTTGGGTGGTGCGCAGGTTGGGGGGGAGAGAATAAAGGCTGAAAAACCCAACCAGTGCAGTGTTAGCAGTGAGAAGGAAGTCGAAAACGACCTACTGAATACTCCTGCAATTCGTTCCAACTCCCCAGCACCCAATATGAGCAGCACAAAGGGAGCGCCGAGCCTGAAATCCGCCCAAAACAGCCTAGATGACCTGTGTCAGGCTTTTGATAGACTCAAAGGACCTACTGGGGCTCGGTGGTCGACTCGCCAATGGATGGAGTCACCGTACATGCATGCACTCCACGAAGGTCTTGGTATGATGGACAGATGCTCCAACGGACCTGCTTTGCCGTGCAGGATGCAGCCTGTTGAGGCTTGAGGTGGTCGTGAGGCTGGTAGTGAGGCTGAGGCAGCAGTCAGTGCTGTCACATGGGACTTGGATGACGAAGAAATTGCTTACGCTATGCACGCCGCAACCTGCGACAGTGAAGCACTTGAACCCAGGACCATCGCCGAAGTGCAGAAACAAGCTGACTGGCCACAATGGGAAGAGGCAATCAACACCGAACTCAAGAGTCTCGCTGACGCACATACCTGGGATGTCATACCTCGCCCGCTGAAAGGAACCAATGTCATCAACGGTAAATGGGTTTTCAAGATCAAAAAGAATGCTGCGGGTGAAATAGACAAGTACAAGGCCTGGCTCGTTGCTCAAGGCTTTATGCAGGTATATGGGGTTGATTACTACGAGACCTATGCCCCCATTGCCCGTTTAGCGTCATTATGACTCATTCTCGCCATAGCCGCTCGATATGACTGGGATATCGATGTCTTCAATTTCCACAGTGCTTTTCTCAACAGAAAGCTCGACGACGATGAGGTTATATTTATGGAACTCCCACCTGGGTTTGATAAGGGAAGTTGCAACGTAGTTGCTCGGCTTTGTGTAGCCCTCTATGGATCGAAACAAGGCACGCTAAAATGGTACAAGTGTCTTTTTTAATTGAGAGCCTTGGGTTTCTGTCGGACCAAAGCTGACTGGGGGGATATTCATAGCGCGCATTGGGCACGAAACCCTAATTGTTGCCTCGCATGTGGACGACTGTATGGTGACCGGTAGTTCAAAAGAACTCATTCATGATTTCAAAGCCGAAATGGGTACCCGCTTCAAGATCACTGATCTAGGTCCCATAAGCTGGCTGCTCGGCATGAAGGTGACACAAGACTGGGACAGGCAAACACTATCTATTTCGCAGGAACCCTACATCGAGGCCATACTGGCCAAATACAATTTTGTAGATGCGAAACCCGTCTCCACCCCAATGGACCCAAATGTCCAATTGTCCACGAATCAGTCTCTGACGTCCACCGCCGATATCACCACTATGAAACTGGTACCATACTGCTCCACTCTCGGCTCCCTTATGTACCTTGCAGTTGGCACTCGACCCGATATTGCTTTTGCCATCTCGACCCTGGCACAATACACAGAAAACCCTGGACTAGTGCACTGGGAAGCTCTGAAACAAATATACCGTTATTTGGTTGGTATGAAGAAGTGGTCGCTGACCTATGGAACTGAGTGAAAAGGTCTCATTGGGTATGCTGATGCTGACGGTGCGTCGCAGGAACACCGCCATGCCATATCCGGCTACGCTTTCCTCATCGATGGGGGAGTGATTTCGTGGGGATCGCGTAAACAGGAACTTGTCACCCTGTCGACCACAGAGGCTGAGTATGTCGCCGCTATGCACACCGTGAAGGAAATCATATGGGTCTGCCACCTCCTTGGCGAACTCTTCGGCCCACTCACACATCTGACTCTCCTTTATTCCGATAACCAGTCTGCTATCACGTTGATGAAGGATGGCAATTATCATGCCCAGACGAAACACATTGACATTAGGTATCATTTCATTCGTTTTACTATCAATAAAGGTTCCATTCACCTACTTTATTGCCCAACTGGAGACATGGTCGCAGATACTTTGACCAAAGCCCTTCCTTCTATTAAAGCTAAACATTTTGCCTTTGAGCTTGGACTCCGCTCTGTTTGAGGGGAAGTGTTGAATTCCAAACATAGCATAGATCACTAATATTCCTTTTTGGGCTATCTGCCTATATTTGTCGGTCGTATTTAGCACTCGATTAGTCTCGTCACACCTCAGTAACTGCCATTACAGTCTACTGAGGTGAGACCCACCATTACACTCATTATACCTCGTACTTACATATCCCTATAGCTCTATACTTTCTACAGGTGAATACAGACTCAGAGGTGGACTTGGGGTCAATGGTATTGGGGCTTCTGCTGGCATCTCTGACTCAGGTATGTCTGGTTGTGGCAGTGCTGGGGGGGTTGGTGCCATGTGACTCTGTTGGAAAGTCTGCTGAGGATGGTTGTTGGGGTTCTGCTGGGTGTTGGAGTTGCTCAGATTGGGTAAATGATTGTGAGCCACCACTTTGATCGGCGTTAATTAAGGGATCAACTGATAAGAATGGATCTTGTGCATCAAGGACAAGTAGAGTATATTCCTCAAGAGCTTGACTCTCAGCACATTCATGTTTGATACATTGGATTAGGCGACAGGTGGCCTTACAGTTTTCACAAGTAGTTGCTGAAGGTATTACAATTACCTTGTCAAGGCTATTCCTTGGAATGGTTATGTTGCCAGCAAAATTGTCACACTCTAGGATAGGTGTGAGTCCAAACGTGGGACAGTACATCCAGGTAGGGCGTTCTGTGAGTAGATGAATTTGCCAAGTTTCCTTAAAGGTGTTAGTGTTTCCTGAATTAGTCAGTAATGGATCCTCCATCAGATTCACTGTAATCAGGGGAATGGATAGTTCTTCTGGGTAGTTTGGATTGCTTATAGGGTAGTTAGTGAGATCTCGCTTGGGTTGATCATCATCTGTGGGATCTTCAGGTCCATACTCATCAGAGTCCTCCTCATCAAGGTTTGGTCCTTTAGATAAGGTCTTTAGGGTACTTCTTTGAATGTAGGGAATAACTCAGAATGCAGCTATCGGGCAGCTAAGCTCCATACCGTCTAATTCGGTTAAAATGTAACTGCTTCCTTTCGTTTGTCGTATGACCTTATAAGGTCCTAGATACCTGGGCTTAGTTTTCCTGTTCAGTTCTTTTTCAATTGCTGTGTTCCTAATAAGAACTAAGGTTCCAAGGAAATAGTTTCCATGCACAAAGTGGGTTTCAAACCGTTTTCAAATTGGCACTTGGAGTTAAGACAAGATTGTTGTAATGTTTGCATGGCTTTGTGCATGTCTTCATCATGATGCTCTATTTGTCTAATGCATAGGGATAATAGGTCTTCCTGGGAAAGGTTATCTCTAAATTCTTCAACCAAGAAAGTTAATTCCCATAAATCAAAAGGTAATACAGGATCTGTTCCATGTAGTAGGAAGTATGCTGAATAACCTGTTGATCATCTGATAGTTATATTGTCTGCAAATAAAGCTGCTTTAAGCTTTTCAGGCCATAATTAAATATTGCCTTCACAAGCTTTTACATGAGCTTCTCTGATTGCAAAGTGTCCTTGCTCCACTACCCCATTTGCTTGGAAATTGTATGGAGAAATAAGTACCTACGGTATGTCATATTGTTTTAGAAGCTCTAATAGGGCTCCCTTGAACTCTGGACCATTGCCAGTGGCTATTCTTCCTATACATCCATAGCATAGGATAATATCATCCAACACAAATCTTGCTACAGTACTAGCAGAAGCTTTCCATAAGGCTCTGCCTTCAATGTACTTTGATAAGTCATCTCTGGCTAGCACTATGTACTAGTAACCTCTAGCTTGGCACATGAGCATTATGTCTATGTGGACCTTCATAAACACTGTAGAAGGGGGTGGAGTAGTTATAGGTAAGTGAGCTTTAACTGTGCTTCTCATTTGGCACTCTTGACAGGATTTGACATGTTATTGTACATCCTGGTACATTTGAGGCCAATAAAAGCGGTATTTTAGGCTCTTCCCAGGTAGCTTTCTCTCCATGGTGACCTAATGATTCATGGGCTTGCTCCAGTACCTCTTTCCATTAGTAGATTCAAGGATCACTAGAAGGGGGCGACCTGTGTAAGCCTTCCTATTGTTACGGTCACCCTCTAGTGCCTAACATAATGGACTTGCAACTTTTCTTTTTGTCTCTTATCTTATCTCTTGTCTTGACTGATAAGATTCCCTTTAGTCTCATAACAGCTATGCTGCCTTCGCATCAGGCTTGCGCCTGCCCTTTACCTCGTGCAGTGCACGACTTCCATATCACATCAGTGCTGTGCACTTCTATGCTTCTTCATTCATTTACCACATGCCTCATGTTAACCTTTCACCTTTCATTAAGGCAGTGCCTTTTTATGGCAGTGCTTGATGCACACCTCCTATGCATGTTTCCATGCTTCCCTTCTATTCTGCCACCGCCATGCGGTTGCATTATGTTCTTCCTTCCATTCCATGGCTATGCTTGATGCATGCCTCTTACACATGCTGCCACATACTTAGTCTATGTTGGGACTCATCGGTAGATCTGATACATACATGTACATACTATGTCGTTCCAGTATATAAGGCCGCAAGTGCCAGCCAGAGAACTCCAGTTCAGTTCTCCTGGTCTTTCCCCATAAAGCCACCAGACAGCGACTCCTGATCCACTGCTAGTGCTTTGGACAGTTACCTCAGTCTCAGTTGCCAATAGACCACACAAATTAGTCACCCTCGACAGTCACTTTGACTAGTGACCTTGCCCTTACTCAGATTCCCTAAAGTACCTCGACGGGCTTGTTGGGTTGTTTCACCTATAATCTGAGAATCCATTTTCCATTGAAATGTAATAGTAATCGCTGAATAGTATGGTGATTCCAGTCGTTGTGTTGGCTTACAATGTGGTGGTATGGTAATCAATAGGCTATCGGTAGCCTTGAGTTCTGAATTGGAAGCTGTTGGTGGCCTTCAGAGACTGACGTAGGTGTGCAATTGTTCCATAGATGCACGTTGTTGTCTTTCTAAGCTAAGGCAACTCAGAACTAAAATAGTTCACCAGACAACTTGCCTAAGCTTCCATGGATGACAGACTATAAGCTAGGGAAATGGTATATCTCCTAGACAAATCAACACACAATTAAGAAGTATTGAGCCAGTGAGTAAACTTAGTCTTGCCAGTAATGTGGGTGGTTCGTCAATCTTCAACAATAGTTGAGGGGGATCAATATGGCTAGAAAGCTTCTCTTGTGGTCTGGTTTGTATGGATGTATACTAATGGATAAGCACACAGATGGCTCTAGTAAGTCTTGCGGTTACTAGTAGCAAGCTTGAGTTCATTGAAAAGGTCGGGTGATTTGGCTCTACCAAAGTGTTTCTAGGAATTGGACGTCTAGAAAGGCAGCTTGGGTTGATGTTGGTACAGCAGTGATGCAGGAATGTTGCATCTACAACTGCTTTGTGGCTGGTAATCCAAAGATATGTCCGGATGTTGGGTTATTGTAAGTTTTGCAGATCGACTGCAAGGTAAGTTCACCCAAGTCTCTTAGTCACTCAGATTGGTTCGATAATGCAATTCTATTGTGCACTAAGCAGTTGGTGAGATCAGGTCTCTGTAGTGCAAATATCTCTTATCTCCTAGAGTGGATAATTGGGCTGAGACAGCATACTCTACTATCTCTTACCTCCTAGAGTGAATAGCAAGTACAGTGAACTAACAGGTTCCTACTGTTGGGGATTTATTCCCTTTAGTTACCCTCATGGGATTTTCTCCCTAAAGGTGTCCTAACCTAACAGTGGACATATCTAGTTCAGGGGTGGGAATCACACAAGGGCCTCTCTTGGATTTCGTGTGATGAGTTCCGCTGGAAAGCATCCACTTGGAGTTCTTTCTCCTAAGCAGAGACTGTCCCTGACACTTCCTGAGGTGCTTCTCAGATCCTTCTGAGATGGTGCTCTCTCAGGCTCTACACAGAGTAGACTCTGTATAAGATATCTTCTATCTAGGATCTCTTCTATGTAGGATGTTGTCTTTTTGGGGCCTGATCTGCTCTCCTTTTATAAGTAAATGCATGAGGCTGTGTAGTTTCCTATCTAGGTCAGGTGATGTAGAAAGCTGACTAATGCCAAGGAAATGCTGACAAATGCTGAGAAAAAGCTTACCAATGCTGAGTCCAATTGCCTGATTCAGCTCAGTGGCTTGATATTCATAGGCTTTGGCCTGTAGGCTTGGCAATGAGTCATTATGACTCATGCTGACTTATGATGACTCAGACAGGTCACATGACCAACACACTCTCTGGTACTTAAACTAGTACAGATGTTGAACAATAGGTACAGTAGGTAGCTATTAGTAGTAATGGTTGGAGAAATTATTTAATTTCTTCACAACTGGTGGATGGAAGATTAAGGAAAAATAGTGGGATGTATTTTATACTAGGCACTATCTAGCCTTACATTTTGGAGTGATTTGGATCGTGGAAAAGGGGCGAAATCTCAAATCTCGGGTCAAGTGTATCGGGTCAAGTGTATACAAGTACTATACAAGTATGTATACAAGAACTCATGATCCATGCATCAAACTGGTTTGGTGCAGGTCAACATATGATATGGTTATTGTAACTGTTGGTAGCTAAGCCTTTATATGGTCTTACAATCGCACGGGAATGCCTAGGCATATCAGCTAATGATAGTACTATGCTCAGTGGCAGGCTTTATCATTGGGAATGCAGTCAGCTATAGGTAGCTAATCGTACTGCATAGTCGGTTAAGTCTTAGTTTAATAAGATTATGCTTGTTCGTAGTTTAGTGAGTTTGCGTTCATCACGCATGATTTCTCCATTAGCAGTCTTACAATTTCTCTTTTGATCTTCTTTTGAAACAAAATCCTTGAGGTATGGTGATAGGTGGTCAGTACAGCCAGAATCCACCATCCATTTATCCTTGTGTTTAATTGGATCATCTGCAGCATAGCAAAAAGAGTATCCATTGTCACCATCAAAGTATGTTTCATCTACATAGCCGGTTTCCTCATCACATGGTACATTGAAATCCCATGATACCATTCCAGAGCCAAGGCCATGTTTCCAGGTGCCATCAGTGTTACAATCAAAATTCCCATGATAATTTTCTCCTTGTTTGTCTATCTTAGGTTGTTATGTATGTCCTTTCTTGGTAGACCAATTTAAAAGGACTCTTTGCAAAAAGACGTGTTTGGTTGTGCCAAAAGGAGCTTTTCATACCGTCATCACTTTCACCCCAATCAAGTATTATTTTGTCATTGATCTTTGTAACTGATGATTCTCCTGGTTTACCAAGGAAGAATGAAGAAATGGATGGTAGTCCATCCATCTTGATGGTGACATCAGAGTCAGAATCTCCTTTGTCAGGTTCATGCAGAATCATGACCTCATCGGCAACATGAGTTTCATTGGCTCCCGTCAAGTCCAGGTCCTCCAGGCTCAAGTCCAACGGAGGAAGTGGTAAAGGTTTGGAGATGAGAACAGAGGTGGACCAGAGGTCCAATGGAGATACGAGGATGGGGACTTAATAAGGACTTGGCATAGACTTGTGTGTCACACCCTTGCTGAGGTTCGTTGTCCTTGATTTCAAAGGGACAGAGGTACAGAGGTACAGAGGTGAGTGTAGGAACATGAAGGGACTTCGAGTAAAAGGATGGGGGGCTTTGTTGATATACAAACTGAAGTACAAGGGTGGAATACGGAGGACTTATATACTAAGAGGATCAGATCAGAGAACAGAGATAAGTATGGAGGAGCATATGGAAACGTACAGTAAGCATATGGGTAGGAACAGAGAATGGAGGAAGCATATGGAGAAGGAATGGTGGCAGAGGGGGACATGTGGAAAAACATAGTCGTAATGAAGGATTGTGTAAGTATGGAATGAAGATGGATACTAGACTAAAAGGAGATAGAGGTAATGTAGCGAGAATGGATGTCTGATACGGAGGGAATGGAGAAGAGAACGAAGTCTTGGGGGCAAGACAGAGGTACTATCAGGATTGGACCAGAGGAGGTCGTAGGATTGGGCATGGATATGACAGCTTTTTCTTTTTCTTTTTCTTTACTGTGGCCTTTGCCTTTCTTCATATCTCCTCCAGAACTCGGGTTACCAGTGTTCTGTTGCATTTTCTATTGGTTTTGTTTATTCTGATTTCTAGAATTTCCAGCACTTCCAGGTTTCCTGGTAAGTTTCCAATAGTTTTCTGTCTTGTGGGAAGTACCATAACAGATTTTACAATGCTCTGAGGAAGCCTTGTTAATAGTTTTGGCTTTATTAGAAGATATGCAGTTGACAAGGGAGGTGCTTTGTCATTGTGACTCAGCAAGGATCATAGGAATCAACTTATCTGGCTTAAAATTGGTGGTGCCCATCATATGAATGGCTGTAGTGACAAGACTGGAATAATTATCTCCAAGTCCAGTGCAGATTAATATGGCACATAGTTTGTCAGGAAGAGATAATCCTGTGCTGGCTAACCATGCAAACAGGTCAATGAGGTGTGCTACCTCAGCTGATGTGTCTCCCCCCCCATGCACCAGTTCACAATTTCCCTAAAAAGGTGGTACTGGCTGGTTGGGCCAGTGGTAGCATATATGTAACTTAGTGAGGTTTTCAAGGGATCTATGAGAAAGAGAATCAAATGCTGTATTGTATGTCCACTCCATCGCTATTTGAAGATTGTCTTTCATGTAAAGTGTGATAACACCCAGGGCTTGGTAATCTGAGTCCAACAGGCATTTTTGAGATCGTCAGCCCCGGTTGCCAGGTATTTTGAGGTACCAGCAGCAATCCACCAGATATTGAGTGTCATGAGGAATGATTGAATAGAATTCAAGAATGATAATGTTCTTTACAATACTGCCAGATCCAGAGTCTTTAGAAGTAGACATGTTTCAAAAAACTAAAGAAGACCCAGAAGAATAAGACCAGTAATGTCCAGAGATGATGTCTCTTGAGAAAAAGACCCAATAGGAATAATATGAGATGAAGGTGGGGCATAAGATGGAGTTTCCTCATTGCTACTTTGATCACTTTCAGAACTAATAGTGTCAGTTTCATACTTGCTCATTTCACTCTGGATACCAGACGTGTCATGGTATGTTGTAAAGACACTTTCCTTTTCAATTTTCTGTTCCATTTTGAGAAACATAAGCTCATCGAAATAATAAGGGTTTTCAATGTAAACACCACATTCATTGAAGCCCAGAACAGTACAACTGAAGTATGGAAGACAAAGTTCATTAGTAGTGTAGTTCAAATCATAAAAACTTTGAAACCAATGAAGGTGCAGCGCCACAAGGAATAGTGGTATGTCGCACTCGTACTGAGGATGATGGCAGGGGCCACTCTGCGGGTCCACTTTCAGCAAAGAGGTGAGGGATTGTTACAGTCGCACTCTAGCACCTAACATAACAGACTTATCCTTTTCATTTCCTTCCTTATCTTATCTCTTGTCTTGACTGATAAGATCCCCCTTTAGTCTCATGACAGCTACGCTGCCTTCACACCAAGCCATGCTTGCCTTTGCTGTTGCATAGCTTCTCCTTAACCTCTGTTCTGTGCACACATATTCATTCATCAGGTGCAGTGCACCTTCTATGCTTCTCATTTGTCATAAACCACATGCCTCATGTTAACCTCACTCCTTTCATATAGGCTGTGCCTTCCATTCTGCACCACTGTGCGGTTACCTCATGTTACTTACATACTTAGTCTATGTTTGGACACTCATTGGTAGATCTGATACACACATGTACATACACTACAGGTAGTATAAAAGGCCACAAGTGTCAGCCAGAGAACTCCAGTTCAGTTCTCTTGGTCTTTCCTCATAAAGCCACCAGACAACGACTCCTGATCCACTATTAGTTCTTTGGATAGTTAGCAAGTCCCTTGACCCGTTGTTGATGCCTTGGGCAACACTTGAGTATTCAGTTACTCCTTCGTAACTTAGTTGACCCCTTAGGATTCCCTAAAGCGGCTAGAGGCACTTGTTGGGTTATTTCAGGGATGGTCCTGGTCAGGGTCTCCCATATCCAGGATTTCTCCTTCCTCTCTTTCCTCTCATATAACCCATTTCTTAGACAGGCCAGCCATCACAGGTTTGGTCTCCTCTGCCAATGAAGCATTCCTAATGAAATCATGTGTGATAAAATCACAGGCAATGAATACCGTGTCTTCAAGCCGTTGCTCAAGTTCAACAATCATCTCAAGGAGAGGACCCTCAGTGCACTGTTTCAAAATAGAAAGATAAGAGTCCATACTTTTATGAAAGGCAGACCTCCACATCTGATCTATGCACTTGTTCCATTCGCATATGCGAGGAACATCCCATAGTTGGTTATACCATTGGGATTGTTTCCACAGATCAATATACTGATAGGAAAAATCTGGCAAGTTGACATCTGGTGCCAACATGGTTTCCATGTTGCCTAGTACATTAGCATGTGGGAAAAGAGAAAAATAAACTCCATAATGTTGTTGCTCCCTAGAAAAAATTTCATCGCCTTGAAAATGAATAAAAGAATCTCCTAAGTCTGAACCCAGAAAACAAAAACCATTCCCTTTTAGTACTGAACACAGTTCCTCTCCCTTGTAAGCATAGAAAAGGATGGCTCATCCATCAGATTGCTCAGGGAGGCCAAGGTCCTTGAGATCTACAGTGTGCACAACTGCACACTGGCCAGTGTACTCAGGGTTGGTTACCTCATAGCGGGCATCATGAAAGACGTTCCACCATAGCTCTCATCTCTGCTACATGGGTAGCTGCCTGTCTTGGAGGATCCAATGATGAAACTCCAGACGGTTGATGTCATGCAGGCTATATATTGTTTGCATTTTGATGATGTGGAAGTAACCTTGTCAAAGGGTTAGTCCTTTCCTCAGAGTGGTTAATGGTATCGAGGTTTCCTCAAAATGGTCTAGAACCAATTGGTTCATCATGTCTATTTCCAATGGCGATCTTAGGATATAAGACATGACTTAAGACCTGGTTAACTTCTGCATCAGAGATTCAATCCAGATATGCATGTCTTTGCACACAATCTGCCAATGGGTGTGTCACATTTCGTGTACCCCGGCAATGACCTCTAGGACCATTTGGTAAACCAAAGGGTCTAGGCCTTTTGTCTCTGTTAATGTATAAAACAATTCACCTCAATTAGAGGACATCTTTCAGTATACAGAGGAGGAATGCGCAAGACCTCATCCTCATCTACATATGGATCACCAAATGCAGGTGGGTTTCAGTTGAAAAGAATATCCTCAACAAGAAGATCATTGCAACTTACTCAATAGTTCAGAGGAAGTTCACATGGATCTGGAAGTTGTCTACAGTTTAACATAGTAGGAATCACCTGGTAAGCCAAGTTGTGAAGCACATCAGTAGTCCATAATTGAATACCAATATGACAACGATGTGCATTGGTCATATGCCAAATAAAGACAATATAAGATTGACTGATAAAGATCAGTACGAAGGACCTGGTAAAACCAGGGTCCCCAAGTACTATTGATCCACCAATTGCAAGAAAAGTTAAACACAAATAAAAAACCATGTTGCTCAAAACCAGCAAGATACCAGAGCCTGAGAAGATTGATGGCATCCTATCTTATCACAAAGATAAGATAGTTCTGTCTGTATTACAAAGACAGCAGATAGTCTTTCAAATAGACACAAATAGAATTCAAAAGCAAAGAGATCCAATGGATCAACGATCAGGGCTCATAACCTAAAGCAAATGGGAGATCAATCTCTGGAGGAGTGACAGAAGTGCATCACTAACCAGATATCTTGTAGTGGTGAGAAACTTGAGGTTGTTTCACTGAGGAGATGATAGTGGAACGAGGTAAAGATTGAAGAAGGGCTAGTCCACTCCTTTATAGTGTCTAAGTACTGATTGTACATATTGACATGAACTCTAACATCATATCATCTGACTATGATAAGAGATAAGAGGGAGTTCTGCTATAGACTCCCAAGAATAGCTTATCTGTGATGTCATATGTAGATAAGAAGATAAAAACCTAGACCATAATGTCATCATATTACATAAGACATCTAGACCCAGCTGTAATAGAAGAGCAGAATTAGAACATATCATCTTATATAATTCTCAATAAGCACTTGTGTCTGGAGGCCTATGAGCAGTACTATCTAAACTCTTTCACTGACAAGGAATCTTTCAACATGATATGTTAGGTAGATTTGCTTTATATCAATTGCTCTATTCCATTTCCTCAAGATATGATATGATATACTCACCTTGAAGAAATTGATATCAGAACCAGCAGCCAACATGATAATCAGTACTTATGTTAGATCTGTGCTCAAGTGACAAAGACGAGAAGGAATTTATCCGAAAAGGGCAAATATGTGCTAGTCCAAATGCTACTGCCACCTCGTGGATCCAAAAGTTGGCACATGATCATTCTTTACACAAAGTACAGTCAAGCAGAGTGTCATGTTGCTTGTTACCACTCGGTGCCTATATCAGCTGAAATCTGGAGAAGAGACACAAGTACCTGCAATACCGTAAAACAGAGACCCCCGAGATTGGCAAACAAGAATAAATAAAATATTGGTTCTTGCATGTGGACACTTGACACAGTCTACTCGCTGTCGTCCTTTCTCACTCGCCCAGTGCGTCCTCACACACTGGGGATTATGACATTTTCACAATGTTTAAAGTATATTTAAAATAGTAAACAATAATATCAAAATTTTCTTCCCATTTTTCAGGCCTAAAAATTTCAGACTGCTATTGTTAGGAAAATGTTCAATGAAATATGTACTTTTGTGCAATATATCATGACCACAAAAATGTCAAAGAAAACAATAAATTAAGGGGAATCATAAAGTTAACATAAATTTAAAATATTGTTAATGCCTTTTCTTGCAGCAGATGCTAGAACTTTCGAGCTTGCAAAAATAATGGATGGAATATCAAATTTTTAGGATGTGTGTGAGGTGGAAGGCAGGCATGTAGAATACTCAATATCTCACTATATTATTAGTAGGAATGTAACTGTACCTGTAGAATACTCTACATGTCACTGAAGTAGAACTAAAGGAAAGTAAACTGCGATGTAGCTATGATTAGGTAATCAAGTACTACCAAATATGGAATAATAAATTCCAACACTCCCCCTCAAACACGAAAGGGTAAGAAAAGGACTGTAAGTGTTTGTCCTAACAGATAAGGAGTAGAATCAAAAGAATGTACCAAAACATGTTGTTAAATGAATGAAGTTGCTGTCTGTATGATGTCCGGCGGGAAAGGGATCTTGCCTACTCGAGGTGGCGGTGTGCTGCCCTTGAGCGATTGCCCGATATGGTAAGTCATGCCTCGGCTGAAACAACCCAAAGGTAACCAGTGTCAACTGGTACTCTAGGGAATCGAGGAATTGAATATGCACCGAGAGCGCTAGCAATCGGTTGCAGAGGTGATCTCACTGGTTGGTATGGGGGAAAACCAAGAGAACTAAACTGGAGTTCTCTGGCTGGGACTTGCACCCTTATATACTACTACATATGTTTGTACCTATTTGTACCGGATCTACCGACGACTGTTCTAGAATATTCTGGTATCTAGTAGCATGAGGTAGGAGTGTGCATCAAGCACGGCCATGGAATGGAAGAGAAGTAAAACATGATGCAACCGCATGGCGGTGGCAGAATGGAAGGAAGAACATAGTTATGCACAGCACGGAGATGAATGAGGTGAGGTGTGCATGCGGCATGATGTGAAAAGAAAAGAGAAGCGTAGGGACAGCATGGCTGTTATATGTTAATCTGATAAGATAAAAGGAAAGAACAAGAACGACTAAGTCCGTTAGGACGCTGTTAGGTGTACCGAGCCGTAACATCGGCTAATGGTGGTTGTGCTGTCCAAGTGCACACACTTGTCCTCGATCAATTCTGGTGCTTTTGTCTTCACATTTCACGGCTCAGTACCGATCATCTGGATTGGCTGTCCAATCACTATCTGTATATCCTAAGAAACCATTGTGGTTTGCACCATCATAGCGTAAAGCTAGATTCTTGGATGATCCAAGATATCTTATGATATAAAGTGCCCGACTTAGGTGTTCTTGTGAAGGATTAGCACAGAATTGTGACATACGGATAACCACGTAGGCAATGTCTGGTTGAGTTCCAAGCATAATATAGAGCAATGATCCAATTACCGATTGGTATTGGGAATGGATATCTGAGGTTGCCTTGATATCTGAGATCTTTGGATTATAACCAGTCAGGAGTGGAGTTCGAGCTGGTTTGGCGTTTTGCATCCCGAATCCTTTAAGGACTTTTTCCGCATAGACACATTGGTCAAGGATTAATGTCTGTTTCTTTCGATCACGGGTTATGCGCATGCCTAGGTATTCCTTGGCTTTGCCTAGATCTCTAGATTTCCAAACCTTCATAAATTTTCCTTTTTCTCCTTTTACGAGTTTTGGATTTGATCCCATGAAGAGTACATCGTCGACATAGACAATGACTAAAGTTATGTCAGTTCCATCAAATTTGAAATACACACCAGCATCCGATCGTGTAAGGGTAAACCCTAAATCAAGAAGAGACTTGTGGAGCTCTTTATTCCATTGAAGTGCTGATTGCTTAAGTCCGTAAAGACTGTTTAGCAATCGACAAACCTTTCTCTCTTGACCCTTTTTAATATAACCTTCTGGTTGATCCATGTATATCTCTTCATCTAACTCGCCATAGAGGTGAAACAACCCAAATGGTAACCAGCGTCAACTGGTACTCTAGGGAATCGAGGAATCAAGTATGCACCGAGAGCACTAGCAGTCGGTTGCGGAGATGATCTCACTGGTTGGTATGGGGAAAAACCAAGAGAACTAAACTGGAGTTCTCTGGCTGGGACTTGCGCCCTTATATACTACTACATATGTATGTACCTATTTGTACCGGATCTACCAATGACTGTTCTAGAATATTCCAGTTATCTAGTAGCATGAGATGGAAGCGTGCATTAAGCACGGCCATGAAATGGAAGAGAAGTAGAATCATGAGGCAACCACATGGCGGTGGCAGAATGGAAGAGAAGAAAGGGGAACATAGCCATGCACTGCACGGAGATAAATGAGGTAAGGAGTGCATGAGGCATGGAGGTGAAATGAAAAGAGAAACATAGGGACAGCGTGGCTGTCATAAGTTAATCGGATAAGATAAGGGAAAGAAAGGAAAAACAACTAAGTCCATTGTGCTGATGTTAGGCATGTAGAGCCGTAACACTACCCCCTCTCTAAAGATCAACTTCCAGGCGATCAAAAGGTATTTGTTTGGGGTGAAGACTTGTAAAAGGCTCCAGCCTCTTTTGAAACAGTAATAGGGAATCCTCTGGTGGGATGGAAATGGCCCTGGGTGCTGAGGGGTTTGCGTGATAGAAGTCTGTCAAAGCTTCTTTAGTGTTGCCGAGATTCGATTTCAGCTCCCAGGTACGATCCGTGTCGTCATAGCCCTTTCAATGGACAAGGAATTCCAGCTTTTTATTTTTATAACGAGAGTCAATGATCTGGTCCACCTCCCATTCCTTGTCTCTGTCTTCCGTGACATGTACGGGTCCTGAAACAACCCAACAAACCAGTCTACCATGCTTTAGGGAATCCAACTAGGGGCAAGGTCACTAGTCAAAGTGACTGTCGAAGGTGACTTAGCTGCGCGGTCTATTGGCAACTGAGACTGGGATGACTGTCCAAGACACTAGCAATGGATCAGGAGTCGCTATCTGGTGGCTTTATGGGGAACAACCAAGAGAACTAGACTGGAGTTCTCTGGCAGCGGCTTAGGGGTTAAATACTACTAAGGAGTTTGTATATGATTGTACCGAATCTACCGATACGTGTCCGAACATAAACTAGGTATGTAAGTAACATGAGTTAGGGGCATGCATCAAGCATAGCCATAAAATGGAAGGAAAACATGATGCAACCACACGGTGGTGGCAGAATGGAAGAGAAGAGGCACAGCCTTTATGAAAGACATGCATAGGGGGTGTGCATCAAGCACTGCCATAAAGAAGGCACTGCCTTAATGAAAAGTGAAAGGTTAACATGAGGCATGTGGGAGATGAATGAAAGAAGCATAGAAGTGCACAGCACTGATGTGATATGGAAGTTGTGCACTGCACGAGGTAAAGGGCAGGCGCAAGCCTGGTGCGAAGGCAGCGTAGCTGTCATGAAACTAAAGGAGAGTCTTATCAGTCAAGACAAGAGATAAGATAAGAAACAAAAAGAAAATGGTAAGTCCATTATGTTAGGCGCTAGAGAGCGACCGTAACAGGTCCCGGCCGGTGCAAGGGTTGCCCCTCCAGTCGGTCACAGTACAGTTTAACCCGTGAGACATTTACTACTGGGTGGATTTGCATTGATTTGGGTAGTTTTAATTCAACGGTGTTAGGTCCTGCCAAGCTGATGATGGTATACGGGCCAAGCCATTGCTCGGATAGCTTGCGAGAGGCATATGTCAAACGTAAGTTTTCTGTGGATAGCCAGACCTGCTGGCCGACAGTATACTCGGGCGCTGCCGAGCAGCTTTTATCGGCGTTGACCTTCATTCAGTCTTGTGCCTGTTTCATATTTTCTCTGACACTTTCTATTACGTCTTCCATTTCCGATGCGAACTTCTGAGCCGCTGGGGCCCTGTCTGAGCTAATGGGTTCAATTCCCATTCGAGGAAGATATGACCGTGTCACGTCAAAGGGTGACTTCTTGGTCAAAGTGTGTTTCTTTGTGTTGATGGAGAACTGGGTGATTGGCAGCCAGGCGAACCATGAATCCTGCTTTTCAAAGCAATAGATTTGTAAAAACTTCCCAATCTCCTTATTGACAATTTCTGTTTGTCCGTCTGTCTGCGGATGAAAAGATGTCGATAACTTAGTGGCAATACCGAGGGCCTTGTTAAGCTCCTGCATAACTTGTGCCGCAAATTGTGGGCCTTGGTCCAATGTGATAGAACGTGGAAGGCCATGATGCTTCCATACATTTGCCAAGAACAACTTTGCTGTGTCCAGGGCCGAACATGTTTTTGTACAAGCGATCAACTCAACCTCCTTTGATAAGCGATCAATGACCTTCAAGATCAAGTCATAGCTGTGGGAATGGGGAAGGTCCGTAATGAAGTCGGCTGATAGTTGTTCCCACAGGGTATTTGGAATAGGGAGTGGTTGGAGGAGGCCTGCTGGGGCCTGATTAGATCCCTTGAATCTTTGGCATGTGTCGCATCTAGCGATGTAATCTTTGACTAGGGTAGCCATTCCAGGCCACCAACAG
>JBBPRK010000685.1:0-18895 GCA_038093075.1 Boletus patriciae
TGTCCGATTAGCATATGCTACTTGCTGTCTATTCCTCTGGTTTGATCGGAGTACAAACCTACAGGTGTAATTTACATTACATAATATTCACACACTCTTTCTCTCGCTAAATGTTCGTGATAACATTTGGAGCTCAAACTTGTAGGTGGGCTTTACATTACGTAATGTTCGCACACTCTTCCACTGTTCCTGTAGGTAGCTTTCGCACAGAAGTAGCAACTTTGACACGGCTTAATGTGTGGATTACCGAAACAGGGGCTCAATGAAATAGACATAAACAACCTACTTTGCTCACTACTGTCACCTTGGTTGGACTGCGAGATAGATCGAAAGCACCACATTTCGTGAGTACTTGAGCTTGACATGGTTGATACTGTTTTTTATGCATACAAATGATGCATTCATGTAATCTACATTCAATCCACAGACCTTGTTCCAAAAGGTGTGCTTGCTGGCACACCTGGGGTCCATGGGCTGAGACAACTTGTGATTTCCTGATTTTCTCTATGCTTGTTTTGTACCTAGTACTCAGCTGTTGACATGTTCTTTTGTCCAGCTCTTGACATTGGAGGCAATAAATCAGGTTACATTTGGTGGATTTCACATATTGAGACTGCTGGTGCTCCCCTCATAACAATAACATCTTGTTGAAAAGTCACTCCATCACTCTCTATGCATGTCTGATACCCCTTGGGCCCCATCTTTCCTGAATGGCACTCCCCTTGTGGTTGCACCTAGGCAATTGCATGGGTGTGGGTAACCTGTGTGGGTAGTGGGTATGGGTATTGTGAGGGTACAGGTACGGGATGACTTTCGGACACCCACACCTGTACCCGTACCCTTATCGCAGGTTGACAGTGGAACAGTATTAACTATTGCCTAACATGGTATAGATGGCCTCACAGCCATAGCCCGAGGTCATAGCCATGACATTGAAAAATGGAATGGAAAAAAAAAACAGGCACATGTTCCCTTCTTTTTGCAACCCAACTGCACCACAGTAGGCTTCCCATCAAGATGTCGAAGAGGATTCCCAAGCCCTCAGAGAAAGGAAGGTTTTTTGCTGAAGAATGCATCACCATGAACAAGAAACACCAGCAATATGGCGATAGCAGTGTGACAGGCACATCAGCCAAGGCCTTGAAACGGGCAAGGCCCGCCCACACCAGTGGTCCCACACACTCTGGTGAGGCTGCACATGTCCCACAGCACCAAGAAACAGTAGACTCAGAGCCTTGCCCCCAGTCACTGGGCATAGACAACTCTGATGCAGAATCAGATGTGGTTGAGGTAGAATCACCAGTTGCATCTGAAACACCAGAAGAGGAACTTGGTTCATGTCTAAAAAAATGTGTCAGAAAGAGGCCTAATGTTGGGCACAGCACGTCTGCAAAAGGATTGGACATCATTGGTATATGCATTCTTCAACCCGATGCTGTCTATCCATGAGATCAATGGGTGTTGTGTACACGAGTTTGCCTGTAGCATCCATGGATGCAAAGTCAAGGTTCATCGGTATTTGGATACCAAGGATGCACGGTCCACTGGAAACATGAGGAAACATGTTAGATTGTGCTGGGGGACCGAGGTACTTGATGCTGCAAACAACACCAAGTATGTACCAATATCGTTGGGAGTATACAGTGGACTGGCGCCATAGCAACCACTTTTGAGTGGAAAGGCAAAGGAAAGATAACCTATAGTCATTGTCAGCATACACTCACTGAGACATGGTAATGCTACAAACTCCATTGCATTCATCTCATCTGATGTCCTTTGAAGGGCCAAAATTGTTCGTTGGCTTTCAGAAAGTCAGTGCCCATTTTCAATTGTTGCAGATAAAGGATTTCTGTGCCTCATGAAAACAGGTAGGCCAGAATATTACTTACCATTGCCTGACACCATTTCGCATGATACCAAGCAAGAGTTTGCACAAACACGTGTGCATATTGCTAGAATGTTACAGGTTGGTGAATATAAACATAATTTTGTAATGTATGGCTGAACCTTACCAGGAATACGATGGAAGGCTCAATTTCACAATGGACGCATGGACATCTCCGAACCACCATTCATATGTTGTGATCTGTATACATCTCCAGCATAAGGGAAGTTCTGTGTCATTCCTGTTGGATACTGTGGAGCTAGCAAAGGTGAGATCAACACATGGGATATGCATGCATTGTTGTCAAGTCCGAGTCCTCAGTGTCCTGAAATTGGTTGGAGGGTTGGGAAAGGTCGGAGATGCTCAGCTTAGCTGTAAGGCTAACCAGCAAGAGATCAAGATGAGCAGATCATCGAGAGGGGAATAAAGGGAAGAAGGGAATCTTAGTTGATTATTTGTCTGAAGTCTACTAAGCAACTTGGGTACACTTTATATACTGTATCGAAGGAGAGAAATACCGAAGGAACCTATAAGCATCAAACTGGGGCTATCCTGGATCTCAGCTTGGTGGTGGGACTGCCCTGAGCTGCGGCGGTGTCTTGAAACAAGGGTAACTATGGAATTAGTTTGTATGAGGTTAAGTGAGGTACAAGAATGGAAGGAAGTATTAAAAGTGTTAGACACTCAGAGGTGACATAACAAGCTTGGGTTTGACTAGGCTGAGTCAGAGTACTTAGGAGATGTGGTATGCTCAGAGAAGCTCAGTCATGCTCGGTTGAGCTTGGAATATGTAAGTGAAAATTTGGGATATGACAATTGTTCTGACTGGAAAAACCCAGTCTTATACTGGCACAGCATTGGCAAATGCATTTGAGGGGGTCCTGAATAATTTCGGCATTACAGATAAGGTAGACAATATAAATCTGTGACTTACAAAGTTCTGACTGGTTTAGATCTTGAGCGTTACATGTGATAATGCTGCCAATAACAACAGGATGATCAAGGGACTTGGCAACCACATCTGAAACAACCCAAAAGGCCTCAGCGTCAACTGGGCTCTAGGGAATCGAAGACTAATGGAAGGCACACCGAAGGCACTAGCAATCGGTTGCGGAGGTATTCTCACTGGCTGAGGTGGGGGAAAACCAAGAGAACTAAACTGGAGTTCTCTGGTTGGGACTTGTGCCCTTATATACTACTGCTTATGTATGTACATGTTTGTATCAGATCTACCGATGATTGTTCTCGAATGTCCCCGACTCTAGTAGCATGAGGTAGAAGCGTGCATCAAGCACGGCCATGAAATGGAAATGAAGCTGAACATAAGGCGACCGCACGGCGGTGGCAGAATGGAAGAAAGGAAGTAAAGCATAGCCATGCACTGCACGGAGATGAATGAAGTGAGGAGTGCATGCGGCATAATGTGAAAAGAAAAGGGAAGCATAGAGACAGCGTGGCTGTCGTAAGTTAATCTGATAAGATAAGGAAAAGAAGAAAAGAAACGACTAAGTCTGTTGGAATGATGTTAGGCGTACTGAGCCGTAACAACATCCTGACCTTTGGCAGTGCTACTGGCCATACTTGGTGCTTCCTGCATGTTGTGAACCTTGTAGCAAAGTTGTTGATACATCAGTTTGATGTAAGTAAAAAAGAGGTCGATGCCACTCTGGATGGCTGCCAACTCAAGGATGCTGCCAAAGCACTTGCTGAATTGAGCATTGAGATTGAGCATGAGGATGGAATGGCTGGTGTTGAAATTGAGGGCAGTGAGGGTGGGACGGAGCTTGACAATGATGGGGCTGGACTGATGAGATGAGAAAGGATGAGCACGTTGAGCTCGAGTTGGCAATCCTGCCAATCAAGTTAGCACTGGCCAAAGTATGAATGCATGCTCTACTGCTCACCTGCAAGCTAATTCGTTTAATCAGATTTGCAAACTTGCATTCAAGGTTATTCATTCTTCAACTGTGATCCTTCCTGCATGGAAGGAGCTCATGAAAGAGCTGAAAATGGCCATGAGCTTTTTACCCCGCAATGTGGCAACCAGGTGGAACTTGACACTGGACTTACTGGACTACGCACTGAGGCACAGGAAAGTGGTGGATGGGGTCACCCAAAAGAGAGACTTGGAGCTCAGGAAATATGAGGTGTTGGATGCTGAGTGGGTGATAATGGAGCAGTTGCGCTCAGTGCTTGAGGTGAGTTGCTCCTTAAGGCTGCTGCATGCCTGCTAGTAACCAAACAAATAAACAATTACACAAACAACCTAATCGGCCACCTGTCACCACATCCCCAGATTTTCAAGGACGCAATGCTCTATTTTTCCTGTGATTTCCCCAATCTCCCAACTGTCATTCTGGCAATGGACAGCATTGATAAGGTCCTGACAATACATGCTCAAAATGTGGACCTCTCTGCACCCATTCGCTTAGCCATTGCCATAGCGAAAAAAATATTGAATTGATATTATGAACTAATGGACAACTCTGATGTTTACCATATCGCGATGGGTGAGTTTGTACTAGTGCTACACCTTGTTGGATACTCAATGACAAGCTTTCAACAGTCCTTCATCCATGCCACAAACTACAATACTTCCGGCAAGCCAATTGGAAGCAAGACTGGATCAACACAGCCAAAAGCTTGTATGCGAGGAGTATGAGCGCATGTACAAGTCTGTTGCTGATGACTCCTAGGCTGACCAGGCCCAAGTGCTGGACAAGAGTGCTCAGACTAACAATGGTACCAAGAAGAAGGTCAGTATTGCATGTTTAGTGTCCACATTGAATAATGCTCACAACATCTAGCCCATCAACTTTTTCAACAATCTAGCTGCTCTAGCTCCCCTGAAATGCACTGACCTGCACTCTGAAATTGACCAATACCTGCCAACTGATGTTGAACATGTCACCAACCTGCTTCTTTAGTGGTATGAGTGTCGTCACCAATATCCACACCTTTCATGCATGGTACTGGATTACCTCACAATTTCAGGCATGTGCCATGGTTATATCCTAGAGACCAGATGCTGACTATACACTGTAGCTACCTCTGTTGATGTCAAAAGACTTTTCAGCTGTGGCCAGCTGCTCCTCACGTATGTACATGCACTCACGTCTCGCAGCTCAGTCAACACATGCTCTCCTCTGCCTAGGCTATTGGAGTCACATAGGCCTCATCAAGACTGAGGACATTAGACAGGTTGCAAAGCTTCTGGATGTCGTTGGTGGTGAGGAGCTTGTGGAGGGTTGGGACACAATCAATTTCAACAAGTAGTAGTCTACATCTATAGTACACTGTGAGTGCTCTGCATCACCTGGCAATATACCCAGACCTGTGGGTACGCCCTCAATGGATGTATCCACAGGTATTAGATTGCAAACCTGTAGGCTTACCCATATCCTTGGGGGTGGATGGCAACCTGTGCTGGATATGGGTACAGGTATCATCACTGGCACCCGGGGGTATACCCATGTGACTGCCTAGTTGCACCATTGGATTTCAAGATATACAAGGTGCCTGCATCCTCCAGTGGCTCTCCATGTGTTGAATTACTGGCACACTGAGAAAGAAAGAAGACCTAACTTGAGCACTTCTCCTGTGGCCAGGTTTATCATAAACTACTAACAGTGGTCTCCTTTAACACGATTGCTTTGCTTTGGCTGGCTTCCCAGATTCTTAGCCCCTCTAAGCCCTCCTCCATTTGCTTCTTGTAGTAAGGTCTCTGCTATTGTGATGTATTGAGAATTATATAAGACACTAAGTCTAACCCATTCTATTTCTGTTCTTCTATTACAGCCAGGTCTAGACATCTTATGTAATATGATGACATTATGGTCTAGGTTCTTATCACCTTATCTATGACATCATAGATAAGCTATTCTAGGGAGCCTATAGCATATCTCCCTCTTATCTCTTATCATAGTCACATGACATGATATTAGAGTTTGTGGCAATATGTACAAATAGTACTTAGACACTATAAAGAAGTGGACTAGCCCTCCTTCAATCTTTACCTCTTTCCACTATCATCTCCTTTGTGGAACAACTTCAAGCTTCTCACCTCTCCAAGATACCTGGTTAGTGAGCTTCTCTCATTAACATTTCTTCCTCTGTTGCTCCTCCCAGAGAATTGGTGCTCCATTCTCTTTAGGTTATGAGTCCTAATCATTGATCTTTTGGACGTCATCAAACTATTCTCTGTCTTTGAGATATGGATAAGATGCCATTGATCTTCTCAGGCTCAGGTATCTTGCTGGTTTTGAGTAATGTGGTTTTCTATTTGTGTTTGACTTTGTATGTGATTGTTAGATCAATTGTACTTGGGAACCCTGGCTTTAGCAGGTCCTTCATACTGATCTTCATCGGTCAAACTTATATTGTTTTTATTCGGTATATGACAGACAATCATCATTGTCATATTGGTATTCAAGTATGGACTACTGACACACTTCACACCTTGGCTTACCAGATGATCCCAACTTCTGTTAATCGCAGAAATATTGAACCTCGTGACATACCTTTGGATTACCGAGTAAGTCAGGATGATCTTTTAGTTGAGGATATTTTATTCAACTGAAATCCACCTGCTATTGGTCAACCAACTGCAGAGAAGGATCAGGTCTTACGTGCTCCTCCCCCTTATCTGGAACGATACAATTGTCCTCTAATGGGGGTAGATCATACCATATTCCCACTTTGGGGACAACCAAATAGTAACTGAGATGAAAGACCACTGAGACCATATGATTTACCTAATGGTCCAAGTGCCCATCGTCACTATAACACATGTCCTCAAGGGACAATAACACACCCAATGGCAGATTGCATGTGCATGTGTGCTGAACAGAATTTCTGATGCAGAAGTTAACCAAGTCCTCAGTCATGCCCTATATTCCAAGATCCAAATCAGAGATATGCATGATGAACCAATTGGTTCTGGACCACTTTGAGGAAACCTTGATACCATTAACTGCACTGAAACAAGGACTAACCCTTCAACAAGGTTATGACAAACATGTCAAAATGCAAACCATTCACAGCCTGCACAATGTCAACCATCTGAAGTTCAATCATTGGATCCTCCAAGACAGGCAGCAGCCCATGCAGTGGAGATGCGTTCCATGGTGGAACATCTTCCATGATGCCCACTATGAGGTAACCAACCCCAAGTACACAGGTTGGTGTGCAACTGTGCATGCTGTAGATCCCAAGGACCTCAGACTTTCTGAGCAACCTGATGGATGCGCCATCCTCCTCTATGCTTATGAGGGAGAGGAACTGTGCTCAGTTTTAGAAGGGAACAGTTTTTGTTTTCTGGGTTCAGACTTATGGGGTTCTTTTATTCATTTTCAAGGCAATGAGATTCTTTCTTGGGAACAACAACATTATGATGTTTATTTTCCTTATTTTCTACATGCTGATGCACTAGATAACATGGAAACCATGTTGGTGCCAAATGTGGATGATCCAACCTTTTCTGACAAGTCTGTTGACTTGTGGAAGGAGTCTCAATGGTACAATCTCTTATGGGATGTTCCTTACATTTGCGAATGAAATAAGTGCATGGATCAGATATGGAGGTCCGCTTTTCACAAATGCATGGACCCTTATCTTTCTATTTTGAAACAGCACACCAAAGATCCCCTTATCAAGAGGATCATCAAACTTGAGGTTAACCTTAAAGAGGCTATGGTAAGCACTGCTCATGGCTTACCCACACCTAACTTTATTAGGGATGTCATTTTGGCAGAGGAGACCAAACCTGCGATGGCTGGCCCATCTCAGAAACAAGACCAATGAGAGGAAAGAGAGGAAGAAGAAATCTTGGGTATGTGAAACCCTAACCAAGATCATCCCTCACCTCCTCGTCGAAAGCATACCTGCAGAATGGCCCCTGCTGGTGTCCTTAGGAAGTCAGTATGCATGCAACATACTGCTGTCCCTCATAGCACTGCACCTTCATTGGTTTTAAAAATTTTATGATTTGAACTACACTATTGATGAACTTTGTCTTCCATATTTCAGTTGTACTATTCCAGGTTTCAATAAACATAGTGTTTATGTTGAAAACCCTCACTATTTCGATGAATTACTTTTCCTCAAAATGAAACAGAACATCAAAAAGGAAAGTGTCTTTTCAACATACCATGACACATCTGGTATCCAGAGTGAAACAAGCGAGTATGAAAGTGACACATCTATTTCACAAAGTGACTCAGATAGCAATGAGGAATCTTTATCTTATGCTCTGCCTTCATCTCATATTACTCCTCTTGGTTCTTTTATGGCTACCAGTGCAAACCTGGCAGTTACTGATCTTATTCTTCTTGGCTTTCTTCAGATTTTTAAACATGTCTACTTCTAAAGACTCTGGACCTGGCAGTCTTGCTGGCAAAGTTCTCATTCTCGAAGGCACCTCTAACTACCATGCATGGTTGGAATCTATCCAGTTATTCCTGATGACACTCAAAGTATGGTGTATTGTGAACAGAACATCCCTTTATCCATCTACTGGTACAGATAAAGTTAAAAACACCTGGTTCAACTTGGATTACCAGGCACTTGGTGTTATTTCTCTTCATATCAAGGAAGACCTCCAGACCAGTGTTGCAAAAACTTATAATGCAGCATTTGCTTCACTTTCTCATACTACTTTAGCACATCTTGCTAAACTTTATGCTACTTCTGGCCCAACCAGCCAATTCTATTTTTTCAAGGAAATCATAAACTGGCACATGGGGGGGAGATCCTTCAGCCAAGGTTGCTCACCTTGTTGACCTGTTCGGTTGTTTGGCCAGTGCAGGACTAACTCTTTTTGATAACCTCTGCACTATGTTAACCTGCACAGGACTTGGAGATAACTACTCCAGCCTAGTCACCACCGCCATTCACACAATTGGCACAGCCGATTTTAAACCAGATAAGTTGATTCCTATGATCCTTGCTGAGTTGCAATGACAAGGCACTTTCTTAGCCAATTACATTTCTTCTAACAAGGCCAAAACTATTAAAAAGACCAGCTTTGAGTGTTGTAAAATCTGTTGTGGTACCTCCCACAAGACAGAGAATTGTTGGAAGCTTACCAGAAAGCCCAGAAGTGCTGGTGGATCTGGCAACCAGACCAAACCAAACCAACAAAAGATGCAACAGAACACTAGTAACCAGGGTTCTGGAGGGGATAAGAAGAAAGGCAAAGGTTGTGGTAAAGGTAAAGGTAAAGGTAAAGGTAAAGCCAATGAAACTCATGTTGCTGATGAAGCCATGATTTTGGATGAACCAGATGTTGGTGATAATGACTCTGATGTTACCATCAAGTTGGAAGGTTTACCTTTCATTTCCTCATTCTTTTTTGGTAAACCAGGAGAATTGTCGACCGCAAGGATCAATGATGAGGAAGTACTTGATTGGGGTAAAAGTGGCAATGGTATGGAAAGCTCCTTTATGGCACAGCCAAACACATATTTTTGCAAAATGTCCTTTTAAATTGGTCTACCAAGAAAGGTCATATACAATGACCCAAGGTGGACAAATGTGGTGAAAGTTTTTATGGAAATTATGATTGTAACACTGATGAAATGTGGAAACATGGCCTGGCATCCGGAATGGTATCATGGAATTCCAATGTACTTTGATAGCAAAAATGGATACTTTTCTTGCTATGCCATGAGTGATCCAATCCAACACAAGGACAAATGGATGGTGGATTCTGGATGTACCGACCACCTGTCACCATACCTTGATGACTTTGTTTCGAAAGAAGATCGCAAAAGAAATTGCAAAACTGCTAATGGTGACATTATGCCTATATATGGACCAGGAACAGTTTTACTCAAACACAATAATGGGGAATGCAACAAGACCCTTGTGTTAACCAGAGTTTACTATGCACCCCACATATCTCACCTCCTCCTTTCTGTCACTACCCTTACCAAACAGGGTTTTATGTGTACAATTGGAGATAAAACTCAAATCTGGGACAAATCTGGTAATCTGGTAATTACAGCTGAACAGCTGAACCAATCAGATTTTTTACACTGGTTTTCATTACCACTGATGCAACCAAACAGTAAAGCCTCCAGTATCCAAAAGGATTCAGCTTATCTCTTGTGGCACAGACGTATGGGCCATTGCTCACTCAATGCCCTTCGTCATGCTTTCAATCATGTTTCAGGTATACCAAAACTTGATGTCCCTCCCAATCTATGACCTTGTTGTGAATATTCTCTCAGCAAAGCCATGGAATGACCATTTCCGTCCTCTTCCTCCAAGGGGAATAAACCACTTGGATTGGTTCACACTGATCTTTGTGAATTTCCAGTGCAATCACACACTAAATATGGTTGGATGATGACCTTTTTAGACAATTTTTCCAGCTATGGCAGTATTGTCTGCCTGAAACATAAGTCAGATGCAGCAACTGCTTTCTGCAATTGGTTTGTCTGGGCTGAGAAGGCATGTGGATACAAACTGTTCAAACTGTGTTCAGACTGTGAAGGGGAATATATAAGTTCTGACCTATGGAACTTCCTTTCTGAAAACAGTATTGAACATCAGATGACAGTCCCACACACACCACA
The DNA here is from genome assembly GCA_038093075.1 of Boletus patriciae. NCBI lineage: Eukaryota > Fungi > Basidiomycota > Agaricomycetes > Boletales > Boletaceae > Boletus > Boletus patriciae. Next base: position 10,465 of record JBBPRK010000685.1, read on the forward strand.
ACAAAATGGGAGAGCTGAACATTTTAACCACACGCTTTTAGAGAAATCTGAAGCTATGTGACATTATGCATGTTTACCACCATTCTTCTGGCAGGATGCGGTTAAAGCCAGCCTTCACATTTATAACAGACAGCCAATATGTTGTTATAATTGGTTTACCCCAATACAGTTACTGTATGGAATGGTACAAAACCAGATCTTTCTTACTTTAGGACTTTTGGTTGTCAGATGTATGTTTTCATACCTAAAGACAAGCAACCTAATAAGCTCACTCCAAAATCTAAAGATATGATCTTTATTGGTTATGAACCAGGAACAAAGGGATATTGTTTCTGGTCCTGAGCCAGAAGAATGATTGTCATTTCCTTTACTGCCACATTTGATGAGTTTGATTTCCCGAATTGTCCTAGAAAGAAACTACCTGACAAACCACCTCCTGAAAATCAATCTCCAGAAACTAATGGCTGAAAGGATACAAATCAAGGTGCAGACAATGGTCTACAATCTCCTGATCATAATCAACCAGATCATCAATCACCTCAAAGACCTGACCAAACACACAGGAGAGAATCGACAGAGTCCTCCTGCTCCTGTACCACCTAAAGTTCCAATTTCACCTCAGCCTAATTTCCCTCAACCATCTAAATGTACCAATCTATTTATGAGCTATCAAAAAGATCATCCTAGAGCTTCAATGGAACCTCGAGTTCATCCTATCAGAACCATTAAACCAGTTATCCAAAAAGACTCAATATATGGGAATTGGACACCAACCCAAATCAAAAAACAGATAAGGGCAGAACAAGACTTCGTATGGAAGGTACTTAGGCAAGGATACCAGGAACAACCAGATCCTATACCATTGCAAAATCTACAGATCATAGATCTGAAGATACTGACATTCCCATGCCAGGAAGCTCTAGCAAGAAGGGGTCCAATCGCATGGCTGAGAAAGTCAAGTTATCCTCTTCATTCATTTCTGAATTTTTGGCTCACACAATAGAATCTTTGGAAGTACCAAATCCATGATATTAAAAAGATGCCAATAGAGGATCAAGAAGGATGAACCAAGGCTTGTGACGACAAAATGAAGCCACTTACTAATCAAAAAGTTCAGAAACTGGTTGATTTACCTCCAGGTTGAAAACCTGTAAAATGTCAATGGGTTTTTGTTGCAAAGTCCAATGGACACAAAAAGGCACACTTGGTAGCCAAGGACTTTACTCAAGTCTATGGAATTGATTTCGAGGAAATCTTCTCACCGGTTGCATGGTTTGAAACCATATGAATTCTACTTGCACTAGCTGCACTTGAGGACTGGGATATCAAGTCACTCAATGTCAAAACCGCATACCTCTATGGCAAGTTAGATGAAGAGATATACATGGATCAACCAGAAGGTTATAGTAAAAAGGGTCAAGAAAAAAAGGTTTGTCACTTGCTAAAAAGCCTTTATGGACTTAGGCAATTAGCACTTCAATGGAATAAAGAGCTCCACAAGTCTCTTCTTAATTTAGGGTTTACCCATACACGATTGGATGCCAGTGTGTATTTCAAATTTGATGGAACTGACATAACTCTACTCGTCATCTATGTCAACAATGTACTCTTCATGGAATCAAATCCAAAACTCATAAAAGAAGAAAAAGGAAACTTTATGAAGGTTTGGGAATCTAGAGATCTAGGCAAAGCCAAGGAATACCTAAGCATGTGCATAACCCATGATCAAAAAAAATGGACATTAACTCTGGACCAATGTGTCTATGTGGAAAAAGTCCTTAAATGATTCAAAATGCAAAACATCAAACCAGCCCAGACATCACTTTTGACTGGTTATAATCCAAAGATCTCTGATACTGAGGCAACCTCAGATATTCATTCCCAATATCAATTGTAATTGGATCTTTGCTCTATATTATGCTTGGAACTCAACCAGATATTGCCTATGCAGTCATTCATATGTGTTACGGCTTGGTACGCCTAGCAGGCACCTTAACGGACTTAGTCGTTTTTCTCTTCTTTCTTTATCTTATCAGATTAATTTATGACAGCCACGCTGTCCCTATGTTTCTCTTTTCTCTTCACATTATACCGCATGCACACCTCACTTCATTCATCTCTGTGCAGTGCATGGCTATGCCCTTCCTTTCCTCGTTTCCATTCTGCCACCACCATGTGGTTGCATCATGTTTTACTTCTCTTTCATTCCATGGCCGTGCTTGATGCATGCTTCTACCTCATGCCACTAGATACCGGAATATTCTAGAACAGTCATCAGTAGATCCGGTACAAATAGGTACAAACATATGTAGTAGTATATAAGGGCGCAAGTCCCAGCCAGAGAACTCCAGTTTAGTTCTCTTGGTTTTTCCCCATATCAACCAGTGAGATCATCTCCGCAACCGACTGCTAGCACTCTCGGTGCGTACTCGATTCCTCGATTCCCTAGAGTACCAGTTGACACTGGTTACCTTTTGGGTTGTTTCAGTATGTCACAATTCTGTGCTAATCCTTCACAAGAACACCTTAGTCAGGCACTTTACATCATATGATATCCTGGATCAACCAAGAATCTTGCATTACACTATGATGATGCAAACCATGATGGTTTTCTAGGATATATAGATAGTGATTGGGCAGCCAATCCAGATGATCAGAAATCCATCACTGGATATGTCTTATTCCTTGCTAATTCTCCTGTTTCATGGTTGACCAGACGACAGAAGACTGTAGCATTATTATCCACAGAAGCCGAATATGTATATGGCAATATCTGATACAACTCAATAGATTTCTTGGATCAAATCACTCCTAGGCAAAATTCATTTCTCTATTCCAAAAGTTCCACTTTACTGTGATAACCAGGGAGTGATCTTTCTTGCCACCAATCCAGCCCAGGAACAGTATTCTAAACACATTGGAATACACTATCACTATATCCATGAATGTGTGGAAGAAGGAGATAAAACTGATCTCTTCTATATTTCAACTGGAGAACAGATTGCTGATATCTTTACCAAGAATCCATCTCCTGTCAAGTTCAAAGACATACATCAAGGCCTTCATATGATTTCCTATTCACCATAATCTTGAGGAGGAGTATTGAGAATTATATAAGATACTAAGTCTAACCCATTCTATTTCTGTTCTTCTATTACAGCCAGGTCTAGATGGCTTATGTAATATGATAACATTATGGTCTAGATTCTTATCACCTTATCTATGACATCATAGATAAGCTATTCTAGGGAGCCTATAGCATATCTTCCTCTTATCTCTTATCATAGTCACATGACATAATACTAGAGTTCGTGTCAATACATACAAACAGTACTTAGACACTATAAAGGAGTGGACTAGCCCTCCTTCAATTTTTACCTCCTTCCACTATCATCTCCTCTGTGGAATGACTTCAAGCTTCTCACCTCTCCAAGATACCTGGTTAGTGAGCTTCTCTCATTAACATCTCTTCCTCTGTCACTCCTCCTAGAGAATTGGTACTCCATTCTCTTTATGATGTAGATGGACCAGGGCAATAATCATCATCTTGTTTTTTAGAAGTCACCATCAAGAATAAAGTCAGGGTTATATTGTCATTGATTGATGGTTTATGGGGGACATAGTGTTACGCGAGACGTACTATCGAGAACGTTGAGGACGAAGTTACTTAGAGGAGAAGCTCATGAAGAGTCACAACGTCTCTAAGTATCAATCTCAAGGTTGCGAGGGTTTCTTTGGAAGATACTCAAAGGGCACTCAAAGGGAGTTTAGAGGGTCAGAGGGAAAGCACACAAGAGTATGCTAGATTGCGTAGAACAAGTGTAAAGATACAAAGTACAAATGAACTACTATATAACTAAGGGACATGTCATCATAGAACATCAGAGAACATCGGAGAATGATGAGTAATGGGAACTATGTACTAGGCACGAGAGAGCCTAGCGGTGGAGATAAAGTCCAAGGTGATAAAAAAGCAAAGATAAGGAATATCCCCTTCCAGTAGTAAGGAAAAACAGCGTGGAGAAATCAAAGGATAATCGTGTGGGAATGAAAGGGATGTACTACGAGAAGTAGGGAAACATAATTGTATCTACACATCCCAAAGAGAATGTGAACACGTCGGGAAAAGACTAAGAGAAGAAGGTTGTGGAAGAGGAGAAAAATCATAACACATAGTATGCTATTCTGCTATAAATCTCAATCAAGGCACCTGGTCTTCCAGCAGTTGTAGGCAGTAACACCATATATGTAATCCAAGATGATTGCAGGGGGTAGTGGGGGTAGTGGGTTTTCTGTGCCCCAAGGACAAAAGCTGTATCAGGGCATGAGTTTCCTACTATGTTTATAAGAGTCACCAATTGAATTGGGTCATCAGGGCTGTTCTTCAATTGTTGTAGTGTCATGTGATCCATGCATTCAGGACCTGAGTCAACTCTTTTTATGTCATCTGGTCCAAGTCCATAATTTAATAATGGTCATGGTTCAAGGGCCTAAATATGAATTGCAAAAGCTTCTCACCCTTATAAAAGCAACCTTTCCTTAAGCAAGACATGAATGCAGGGTCTTTGTCAACAATACTCCATTTTGAGCATTATCAATACTAGATATTGTCAAAGGTGGTCCTGGATAAAGAGAGGAACAATCCTGGATAACTTTGGCAATATACTGGAATAGATCATCATTAGCTTAAGATGATATAAAATAATCATGAACTTCACCTTGTCATCTTTGCTATGAGAAACTAGATGTGCTGCTTTACAATGCACTGCTGATCTCCTATGATGACACAAAATGGTCCATCTTATTGTATGACATCCCTTCTGAAATCAGAGTGGCAATTGGTTGGAATGGTAGAGGTGATTTGATTATTTAAACCTTCATAGTCTACAAAGATATGTACAGCTTCCTAGAGAAATGGAAATATGGAGTAGTGAGCAACAATTCCACATACTAAACAAGAAACTCTACCTGAGGAAGTGTATGTAATAATATGGAATGTCAGCCAGCTCAGTACTGCTGTAGTCCACTGGAAGGCCTTCTGGTATTGCAGAAAAATCACCATGGGCTCCACAAATGCTAAACATGACATAACGTAGCCAGCTGAATGGTTTTGTAAACAGCCTCTGAACATCACTAATGAGAACAGAGAGGAATTTAAAGGTTGCTCCTTAAAGCTTCAGGTGGATATCAATCATGACAATGGTTGCCAGTGTTGGCTTGGCAAAATAAAACCTATATGCCCAAGCTTTGTTGAGATTGTTGTATGACACTGTGAACTGGGGTAAGATGATTGGGGTAAGAATCAGGAAGGTTAGATCAGTCCCCTATCATACTGCTTGTCTTATATACAAGGAAACTCAATCATATTGATAATCTTATTGAGCAACCTAAGCATCAGGAAATTGAAGAGGAAAAGATAATGGTATATGTATATAACCTTATCAAAGCTATATAGTCCACAAAACATATCATAATGATATACCAATGGATAATACCATATATTCCATGGGACGGTTGATAACATAGATCAAATATGTTCTTAAGCTTGAGTGGCTAATATCAATCAAATGTGATAACCATAGATCATCAATATCTTTTATATCATATGTTGCATCTTGAGTTAGTTGTTGCTTATGATCAGTTTTATAATACTTGCATTAACTATCAACTATTATCAACCATTATCATTAAATAATATTCATTTTCAATAAAAGAAAACAAAGTAAAGCCATTATCATATATTTTAATATAATTTATCAATAGTTATGCTCATGAAATATACAATACAACATATTAACTTTATTTGTGTACATATTAATATATAAACTACTATGGACTAAAAATATTGCTATGGAAACCATAAGGAAACTTACAATTTTTTTCACACCACTCCAGACTTACCTAATGCTTATGCTTTGGTGAACTCAACAGATAATAAACTCTAGAAACCAGAGTGACTCTTGCTCTGTGGAGGTCAAAGACAAGAGTGAAGAAAATTGAAAGAGCCGAAGTGTTGGTTTATATAACATGTACCATACAGTTCTTACAAATATTTTCCCATACTCTTCAATGATAATCAATGATACTAATGATAGTAGTAGAGACAAATTATCAAAGTACAACAAACTTATCATTTGTGACTATTGAATGCAATTGAGATTAATACTCGGGCTGCGTCGGCAGAAACCTTGCTTGACGAGTACCACGAGCGAGAACATTTTAGGAAAAGAGAACTCGAACCCGTTTGAATTATAATCAGATGGAAACAGCGTGGAACGGAGAGCAGGACGTAACAAGTGCCGAGAGTATATACTACTTTTGAGTCGCGAAGCTGAGAAAGTGTGGACACGACATGACGAACTAGACTAAGTACTTTTGAGGAGAACGAGGCCGGGGATCATTATTAAGGAGAACAAACAAACAGGTTGCGTGGCATTGGTTGGCGCGGGTTACTTTGCGGTGCCCTTTCCTTTCATGGTTAGCAGCGGGTCGGTGAAGGACGAGGCAGGAAGTTTTTTAGCAGGCGGCGTGGGAGGCAGGGCTGTGCGTAAGAGTTGGATGGAATGAATATCCGCAGTAAAGTTGTTGAAGTTGCTGAAAGACGTGTGGGTGAGGACGAAGTGGATGCATGCAGTCGCACCCCGGAGGCACGCACGATACGCCTGAGGGGGGATCAAGCCTCCATTCGCGTCGTAGGCGTGGAGAGGGCAGACTGAGTGGGTGCGGAGCTCAACAATCTCTTGGAGAGCGTGGGGGCAGTTGAATGGGTCGGCCACGACTGAATGGGGTCATCGGCAGGGTAGTCCTTGGTGGTGTCCCTGGGCTTGTAGAGACGATGACATGTCAGTCGTGAGCGTACGTGAAGGCAGTGCGATGGGCGGACATACCTGGAAGAACAGGTGGCAAAACTTCAATTCGGTCACACCATCGGCAGAGGGCACGAAACCCCGTCTGGCGCGGCCTTGAGTGGCGATGGAGTCTTCAAGCTGTTGAACGTTGTTGACGACCATTGTGAAGTCGGCGCCGAAGATGGTGTGGATCGGACTGATGCCGAAACACGCGCCCTTGACGTCGGCGAGGGTAGGTGCGGCGTCGGTGGTGAGACATGGTACTAGTGAATCCAACACCGCCCCATCAAGACAACATGAAGAGACACTGAGACGAACGAAAAAGTCAACGACAAAAGTGTAACACACACCGTATAACGAGAACTTGAGAACTGACTGGCGGCGGCGTCACGCACGAATATCTCAACACAAACGTCGGGCGCCAAGAAAGCTGCGCAGATACCACATTCAAACGACATAATGAAAGAGAAGAGTTACATGTCCAATAACACACGCAAGCACAGAGCAAGCACAGAGCGAAACAGGCGCACAACCACGCACACCAGAACAAAGCAAGCACGTGACCGACATCACGTGTTGGTGAAAAGGCCGGTCAATTTCGAGCAACGAGAGACCTTGCAAGCAAGGTAATATGAGACATTATCACAAGCAAAGATTTATGTTGTGATATTAACATCCCTTGTCATGTCAATATCACAATTGTAAAAGTATGACCCATATCAGATTGACATGGAAATGACCAACTAATATAAAGTCTCCCAGGCAATATGTATGTATAGGTGGCTATCTGCTTATTAACATTATGATTAGAACAATATAATCATATACTTAGCTTTGTCTAATTATAAAATTGTGCCAACTGTATGATAATATTTATCTGGAAATATCAGCACCTTCCCAATATCCTGATGCAATATGATACTCAAAATGTATGTTACAGTTTGTGCACAAGCAAGGATCATGTGACACAAGGCTAGTGTATAATATCTTAGAAACTTTTCAATTGATAGTTGTCTTGAATGGATGCATGTAAATCATGAGTACACCAGCCTTCAGAGGACAATGGTATCCCTGGACATAGGGTCAAGTTTTGAGCATGATGCTGATGTGGATTACCAAAACAGGGGCTCGATGAAATAGACATAAACAACCTGCTTGCTCACTACCATCACCTCGGTTGGACTGCGAGATAGATCGAAAACACCCCATTTCGTGAGTACTTGAGCTTGCTACGGTTGATGCTGTTTTTTTATGCCTACAAATGATGCATTCATGTAATTTACGTTCGATCCACGGGCCTTGTTCCAAAAGGTGTGCTTGCCGGCTCACCCTGAGGTTCGTGGGCTGAGACAACTTGTGATTTTCTGATTTCCTCTGCGCTTGTTTCGTTCCTGGTACTCGACCGTTGACACGTTCTTTCGTCCAGTTCTCGACATCGCAAGTGATAAAATCAGCACCGCATTTAGTGGATTTCACATATCGAGACCGCCTGTTCGTGTGGTCCCCCGTAGCAATAACGTCTTGTTGATAAGTTGCTCCATAGCTCTCTATACACGACGATTTCATTTCATGTCTGATACCCC
>JBBPRK010000686.1:0-18876 GCA_038093075.1 Boletus patriciae
TATTCCAAAGGCCAATGCATCAGTGCTTGGTGCAGCCCTCCTTCGTGGGTGGAAAAAGGAGGGTCTTGCGAAGATTCGCTGACCACCCTAATGAACGTCGACACCACACCTACTGGCATGTACCCTGATTGTCCGAAACGTGCGTCGTTTTTGTGTTCACGACCCCAGGACTCAGGCTTGGCGTGCAATTGGCATTTCGTTCACTGAGGCCGGTTCCGCTCCGCTATCACATGTTCTTACCGAAGGAGGTGCCAGTGAATCAAACAACGCTTGGCTCTCAGTTCATGCCGACATGAGGCGATATTCTCCAAGTCGAACGAGGGGAAGATCAGTCAGAGATAGCCCGGCTCCATATTGAAACACATATCCAGAACCACAAGCATTACATACAATTAAAGGATACAGACAGTGCACAGTCCATGATTATACAAAAGAATATACATGATCCCATATTATCACACCGAGAAGGTATTCTAGTGGGCGGAATCGGGCTTGAAGTTATCGCATGACGAACGAGGTGGCAGCGAGGTTTTAAAACTTGACTGCGGCGAGCAGGAGAGCAGCTTGATGAACGTGTGGAATTTTATGGTAATGCTCCATGGCCCTAAGCGTACGAGATATAGGTGTTGGCACGATTGAGAGACGAGTGCGATGTGCGCGAAGGCCTAAACGGACGACTGTCGTGGCTCCAGCTAACATCACGTCGGGAAATGGATTGTTGATGTTAGCACGAATTACTTACGTCGAACTCGTCGCAGAACTAGACCTAGAGATGGAGTTCGTCATGTAAGGCCTCACGTGCGCCGGAAAGGGCTGTGGGGCCAGGAGGGCATCGCTAGGTAGTCCGCTTGGGATTGCTGCGCTATAGCGGGGGTTATACATCTGACTTCCCGTGGAGAAGCGCGAGCCAATATCGAAGGGAACAGCGAACGGGTTGAGACCGATATCAGAGGATTTTCCGTGCCCAAAAAGTGACCCAGAGAGGAACGCAGAAGACCTTGTGTGCGTCGGCATGCCTGCGTCGCAAATATAGTGAGCCTCGACAGGGTGTCCGGCGTATGACTGGCATTGTAACGCCTCTTTCGCTTCTTGAGCATCCGAAACATTCATGTATTCAACCATAGCCGTAACGGTCGTGCCCAGGAGACCGGCAGGCGACGATCCGAGAATCTTGATGTCTTTGATGGGCCCAAACGGATAGAAAAGTGGGTGTAAGTCTGAAACCTGTGTGAACAGCATGGTAGATAAATTGGACACCATCAGTTTCGAAGTCGGCATGTGGGTAAGCTCCCAGTGACTGTTTATCTTGTCCTCTGATCCGCTAGGGACAGGAAAAAGCCCGTCGGGTTCAGAAATAGAAGGTGTGGAGATGGCGAGCATCATCGTGCGATCCGCTCCGTCCAAGAAGCCTATGGTAGAAACCAGTTAGGACAACGTTAAATAGTTGTGGGTCACAGGACCTTGGGAGCGCTGGACAACCGCCCAAGAGACATCAAGCATGTGTCCCCTGAGAAAAGTGTCAAGGAGGGATTAAATGACAAGTAGCTGAACAAGAACTTTGTCTGTGTGCGCGATAGCGCATCCATCGCTACCTTGGCTTCTTGATGGGTTGACATTACGATAAAGCCACGGCGACGAGAAGCGCTGTCCAACGTGGCCAGAATGACGGCGTGGGTCACAGTTCCATAGGGTTCAAAGATTTTGGCAAATTCGGACCTAGACGTGAACAGGGGAGTTGGAACTTATACGTCTGCGCGGACGGAGGACCTCACTTTGTGAGATCGAATGGCAAACCGAGTACGTAAAGGTTCCGTCGAAAGTCCCCATTTGAGGGAAGCGTGCGGGAGTTCACTGCGGGCGGAGCAGAACGTAAAACAGAGCTTTAAAACGCATACATGAGGCAGTTCCAGCAGGTTATTCTGAACTGAATACTTGCTTTTGGTTCTTAGCGCCCCGACCGAGTCCTTCCAGCGAGTGCCTGAGGGAAAAGAGGTAAGAGAAGCCGCCATGCGGTATGGAGCTTACGCCCTTGTTCATTTCCGGAATTGCGATATGTATCGTCGATGCTTTATGGAGATCTTGGAGTTGTCGTAGCTGGCCTGATGGCAGGATGAGCGCATCGATTGACATTAACTATGACATCTTCTTACCGCACGTCCTGACGTTGGCTTCTAGATCGAAAACTACATTGACACCTTTTCATTCCAACATGCATCGAGTCATTGAAGCTTACCGCTGTGCATTGTTTGGTCGGGGGCACTGACATCGGAGTGTGTGTCGCGATTCATTTTCTAGGATTGCCCGTTGAAAAGAAAGGGAGCGAGTCAAAACAAGATACACGGTTGTACTGAAGAAACTGAGCGGGACTGATGAAAGGGCGTGAAGCAACCTGGCGGAAGAAGACAAGAACAAGAACACGCGGGAACTTTCCGCGCGGACCCTAATTTATCCTACGCGTCGAGGTCACGTGTCGTTGATTTTTCATAGAGCAGATCCAGAACGGACTGATTGTGATGGCAAAGTCCATTGGTCGACGACGTTGACCGCGTTGGCGGCGTTGCGTCCCCCAGATCTTACCGTCTAGGTCAGTCTCGCCCCTTATCTCGCGTATATCTTGAGTTAAAACAGGACGTAGGAACACATGTCTAGGAGTCTCTTCTATTGCTCCTCGCTCCCCGCGTCCACGCAAGTAGCCCTGAGACGCGCCGGGTACGAAACGGTCGACGACCTTTCGGGTGTCTCTCCAGAAGCCCTGTCCAAAGGTGAGGCTTTATTTCGCCTGACTCGTTTCTCCGCCTTCGTGACACTATCAAGAACTCGGTATCGATATCGCGGACTCCCAGGCTTTGATCAGTGCGACGCAAGCCCCAAAGGGAATACCCTTGAGCCAGTCGGTAGCCTCATTGTCTCGCACAAACCTTGTGAAATGCAGCTACCTTGCTGTAAACAAAATCCTCGGAGGTGGACTCCCACGAGGTCACATATTGGAAATATCTGGTCCCCCGGGTAGTTTCAAAGAGTCCCTTGCCTTAGATTTCGTGCGGACTTTTGCCGAGGCCGATGATCGTATCATCTTCGTTGGTGTGTATTTAGTGATACCTTGCACTCCCCGGGTGCTGAGTCGTCGCGCTAGATATGCAAGGCATGACAAGTCCGAGAGCCATTTCCGATGTGCTCGCAGGTAATTCATGTACTCTTTTGATGCAAGGACGAGTAGACATCTCTCCCACAGGTGTGGCCTCACCTTACAGTCAAGAATTGATACACTATGTTCGGTTCCACACATTACCGGACCTTCTAATATTTATGCACAACCTTCTTACGGAGCTCCGCCCAACAGTGGGTGTTGCAAATTCAGAACCGCGTCTCAGCGAGCTGATCGATGGAAGACGGGACTGCTTGTTTTGAATTCGATTTCTTTCCCCTTTCAATCACATCCGGAGCTTCCACCGTCAAGGAAGACAGCATTACTGTGTATTATCCGACAAACCCTTCTTCAAGCATGTGTATCCAATAACTTGACAGTAGGTGAACGTGGTTTTTCCGTCAGAGGACACTTACGTGTTCACCAGATCGTCGTTACCTCGCAAATGGCAACTAAGATGCTCAGTGCAGACGGATCAGCAGCCACCTTCGACACAGGAGCAAGGGCTGTCATGATGCCTCAGCTAGGTTCTTATCTCTTGATTGATGCAGACTGTGGACTGAAGCAATCTCAGGACCTGACTACCTACCTTCTGGACGATCATACCGTCTCGTCATCATACCACACTCAAGAGTGGCAGGGTAATGTGATTCCACTTTAATTTAGTCTTGTGTACTCATTCCGTTGCAGAGTCATTCGCCTTCTCTCCTCCCCAAGCGGTCAGCGCTCAGATGACGCCTCACAAGAAACCTATGCCCTAGTGAGTACAATTACCGCGTCATATACCAACTGACTGATGCATGGAACGATCCAGGAGGGCTCATAGCGGACATGGAACGGTTCGATTTACATACCCTTCTCGGGGATGGTAAAGCTATACGATCACGAGGTCTTCCCGAGTAATCATGTCTTTCGGCGTTACGATCATATCTACCTTCCAATCGCGGTCTGTCATTGGGACTTGTCCTGCCTCCATTAATTGCTGCTGGAGGGACAACGCAACTGATACCCGTGTGAGCATGATATTGAGGAAACTTGATAATGAGTTACCTAAAAGAGGTCTCCGGCGTTTGGCGGCGTTGACATAGGAAGAGATGAAGTGGTCATAATAACCTTTACCGTGGCCTAAACGTGATAGAGATGAATCAAACGCGACGCCTGCCAACGGGTGGTGTATGGGACGAATTCAATTACCACCCTGCCTCGTGGAGATGAGGCTGTAATGCTGACCTGGCATGATGATCAGGTCAAGGTCTTCACAGGATGTATCCGAGACTGGTAAGACGCGAGATTGAGCTACCGATGAGTCGACGAGGTACCATCGATAAAGTCACGTACTACTCTGTCGTTTCTCGTTTCCCCATTCTGCTGTCGGTTCGGGTATACCCCACAAGCCGGCGGGGAGTGTCCGAAGGTCTTCGTCATCGTATAGCCTCACGAAATCCATCTGCCCCCCTTCGCTGGATGCAATTCTCGGAACAAACAGTTTTTTTCCTGCCTCTGGCTATACCCAAGTGCATTACAGATACAAGAGAGAAACACCCCCGTACCATTGTCTGCCAGGATATTCGATATTAACGCCGTCGTCTGCACCTCTGCAGTAGGCATGCTCAGGTAGCAGCTAATTGTTTTGGCGCGCTTGAAAGCTTGGAGCGCGATGACCTTGTCCACGATCGCCTCTGCTGTTCAGATCAGCCGCATCAGCCATCGAACTCGCAGCGGATCCGATAGTTACACTGGGATTGCAAGTCCGATTGCGTGAGATCGCGAAGCGTCTTGGTCATCGACCTCCGAAGTGCTTTTTTAGTGGATTGGACCGCGGGGATCGACATCGTAAGGTGTTCGTGTTCTGAGAGCCAGACTGAGTGCCAGTGGGTGACGGTCTGTCCAATGAAGATTGCTGTGACCCCCACCTGGCATAATTATAGCCATGGCCCGATAAGGTGGCTCGGCATTTGGCAGATCGTAACAGGACAGCTCCTTGTCGACGACCGCCACGGAGGTTGCGCTGAACGTCAAGCTGGGCAATTCCAAGGGCCACGCTGAAAAGATGCAGTGCGCGGAACCTGGACCAACATTGCCCATAGCACCTCTTGCACGAGCTCCCACCGAACCGCCGCGTGGACACCGCAGTCGAGCTCCTGAATTTTACGGATTCGTCGCTTGGTCGTCGACGTCCGTTCTATTCGTTGTTTATGTTCTTTGGGCGCTCTTGCCAGATGAATATATTCTTCGGCTAGGTGTCAAGTGGTATCCAAGCCGGTGAGAAACATTACCGAAGAAAAAATATTGCTCATACAGTAACAGCGAATGGTCCCTGCTCCTGCCCGCATACTCCATTGTTCTGGTCCTCCTCACATACTTTGTGTACTTCTCGCTTGCAATTGCCCATACCCCGTCGTTTAGTGACGTGAGCGCAATAGTGGGTGAGTCAAACAATTTATACAAATTGCGGTAAATTCGTAAGCTAACCAGTCTCGCATGCCAGACGCCAAAGGCCACCTTCCAGGGCTCGCCACCCCTAATCCGTACCTCAAGCATGCCGATGTATCTATTGTGCCAGAGTTATATGATATACCTATTGGAATTGTGAATCGTGTGCTGTACGGTCCCAAGATCAAGATACACGGACGGACTCGTTAAATATGGTGCAATAAACCCAGCAATATAATTACCCTGCGTATGCCTGCCAAGCCGGATTATAAGGGTCTTATGGTTCAAGAAATCATGGGTGTGGAACATGACATGGAGCGGCGAGTCACATCGGGCCGTCTTCAACCTCGTGAGTGTTCCCCGTAATCCGGATAAAAGCCCGGGAATTCGTCGGCGCCTCTGTTGTAATCGCTCTGGTACTGGTGCATGTCGGCGACGCTCGAAGACGTGACTTCCTCGTAGTCATCATCGGAACCATTCGACAAAGTGGACGAGGTCGTTGAAGACACGCTGGCTTGAAACGTGAGACCGGTACGTGAACCACCATCTCTTGCTGATGACGACGACCCTTGATGACCCCACTCGCTTTCGTGAGGTGAAGGGTTGTGAGTAATCCACCTATACCTTGATGGCTGTCTTCCGGCGTCGTGAACTTGCGTTACCATCGGTTTTTCAAATCCGACCGTAAAACGGGGGATAGCAAGGACATCGTGCGAGGATGGATTTATCCCGTGGGTGCGTAGGTGTCGTTTCGCGTTCGATCGGACAGCAAAGCTTTTTTCACAATTTGCTACGATGCATTTGTAGGCTAACGGCAAGACCACTTAGCAGGTGACTCGACGACGAGGTACAAAGGACATACGCTTGGCTCCCGAATGGGAATTCATATGCGTAGCCAAGCCGCTTGGCCGAGGGAACATCTTCTTGCACTGTTCGCACTGGTGCATTTTCGACTTCTTCTGCTGCTTCGAACTGGGAGGCCGTTGGTCGCAGATACGAGCGTTCGTGGCGCTGTGTGGCGATGGGAACGGGATACTGTTGGAAGAGGCCACTGGCACGCGGTACTGGCTTGTTCTGGTTTGCTTTCCGCCGTCGTGCTGAAGCCTCATGCTAGGACCCTGCAGCTTTGCGCCCCCGAAAGGAGTTGAAGACGGGGACGGAAACGCCGAAGAAGGGAGCGGGTGCGTGACCTCTGACTCGACATCCGCAACGATGCTCATATCCAGCAGACGGCGCAACGTATGCTGATTCTCGGGGTCGTCGACGGGCTGCAACATCGTATCAGAGAGCTGGAAAGTCATGACAGCCGGTTGGAGTGCCTGCGCGCGGTACATGTGGTGTGAAGAGGGGTCGACGTTCCGTGATGAGTGGATCTGAAACTGATTCATCATCGGGGACATTTGGGTGACTTCATCGACGTCAGGGTCTTGGAACGACTCGTCAGAGGTGCTCTCTGGCGGTTCACTCGCTGGGGACCTGGCTGTCCTCGGGGGTGACTGCATCCAGGTGGAATACCCCAACTGCGAGTGCGAGGGCTGGGACATCTGTCAGATATTTTGACAATGAGCGTGCTCGCCACCTACCCAGGAGCCCCTCCTGAACATGTGGGCCCCGTGTAGTGGCGCATCAGCGATGTGCAGCGTTGCGAGGTCGCACGCAGAGAAATTATTTGGGAATCTGGACGCGTCAGTGGCGTAGGGCGATAATGCGTGCGATGTGGTGCGCTGGGACGACTCTGGATACGCAATGGGAGGAACGGTCATGACGGGACTCTCATCGAACGCGAGCCGTCGTTGCAAAATATCAGAGTCCAGTCGAGTGGAATCCTGACCGGGACAGGAGTGCATGAACTGAACGCTGATATTTTGTGCGTTCTCGCCAGCACTGAGATAAGGGTGAAATTGGGCTTCGCAGGGGAGAGATGCCAAGAGATGGGGGAGAATATTTTGTTCATCGGGGGTGGAGAGCCGTCTCGAGTGGGGGGTGCGCGAAGACCCGCTGGAAAAGTAAATATTACCGGTTGAGTCACCCATGGAGGGGCAGGGAGGGGGCCTGGAGGGAGATCATCTTGTAGCCTCTGCGCGTGGGTCGAAACGAAGTCGGGACCTACCAGAAGATGCCAGACGCTACCCTAATTTCACCGTGGAAAAGGGCACAACCACTGGAAACACAGCAAGAATAACAACAGATGGCGCTCTATCGAGTTAGCTTGCCTGGGACAATTATGATGCGACGGCGATGGGCTTGGGGGAGCAGGGCTGCTCCTGGGCTCAGATAAAAGGAGCAGCGCACGCTCGCAGCACGGATGGTAATAACTGGCCATGAGGATAGTTCAAGTCCATTCGGCGAGTGGGATAGCGGAGCGTCTGTTGCAGAACATGCGGGATGTTACCACACCGCAAAAGTCCATCCCCAAGTTTGGACAACGCATCCCTTATTGACACATCTCCTTGGCCTAATAATTAACAGCCTATGAAACGCAAACGGCAAAGGCTGTCAGATAAAGCGAGGCGATACGGTTTGTGGAAGCCCCCTGGCGACTGACAAATCATCCGAAGTCCAGATGCACAAAGTTCACATATCAGCGAGGCAGTACACGCCACGATCCCTGCTTAGCTGAGAAGAAGACGAAGAAGCAGACGAATAGTAGCCATTGGTTGGTATTATTACCACTCGAATAGGCATTGGACCAGCCTTGGCCTGGCTTCCACAACGCGGGGGGGCTCGCGCCAGTTAGTACCCTCAGGTTTACAACTCCGCGAATGAAGCGTGGCGAGTCAGTCATTCCGTTGCTCCACCTACGCCTACTCCGAACAAATCACTCGTGTCAATTTCCCTGCGAACGAAGAACAGCTCGTGTACATAAATATAACATAACCCGAAATGCCCTATTAATGCTGCTACGAAGGTGATCACGCCCAGCCATTGGAGATCGTTGTTCCCACCCCGATCACCCGGAACCCCGTTCAACAGAATGAGCTCAGCAATTTAGCATTCTCTTAGTCCGGAAGGGACAATGCTCTGTTCTTGCAACCGCGCGTGGGGCATTACGCCCGGTTCTCTCAATGGGTTCTGGCCTTAACCAACTTCTACGCCTGATTTCCGAGTATGAAACAGTAGTGTGGTCATTGGTGCATGCGTAATCCAAAAATTAATATCCAAGTCTGTGGTGGCATGAAATTGCGGTCAGTCAGTCATTGGTCACACAACGCTTACCTGACTTGCGCGTAAACTTTTCATCCGACGCAGCTACCCTATCCTTATCAACATAGGTTCCGGTTCTTACCGGCGGTCCTCAGCCCGCGTGCCTCTCATTAAGCTTTGAGGTTTTCCCGGAAAAGTCCAGCGTTTTTCTGGGGTCTGATGTTGCATGAACTGCGTGAGGACGTCCCGTGGCGTTTGGTGGCGCAGACCACGGCCGAGACCGTTGCCCCGATTGCCTCCCGTCGGGAGTGACAGTTGTCTCAAGACGTCTAAGCATAGGTAATTTCTGCCAAGGGTTAGTGTCTTGATAAACAATCCACGAGGTTGCTCACGTGCGCCGGGTGAGGCTCCTGTTTCATGGCCCACTTATTCCACCATCCATTCGCCACGGTATGCATCCGCGTTGCACGTGCACAGGTATCCAGCCCAAGGTCCTCTGATATGGTTGTGTTGATTGAGACGGCCCCCGGCCCGTGAGGGGGAGCCACGGACCCTGAAGTCTCATGGCCCTCGAGTTCCTCGATGTCGTCCGTTGAACATATACTAAGTATTTCCCTCAGGTCAGGGCCACCGGTACCTGTTTCAGTGGGTGGAGGACTTCCGCGAACAAGAATATTTCCCAATTCCCCATCTTCACGGGGCGACACGCAGCACTTATGAAACCACGGAGAACGCCGCTTGGTTGCCAGAGGACTCGCGATGATGTCAGCACCGAAATCGTCTGTGCTTCCGTGCCCCCGTGGTGTTACCCTGAATGAATGTCCAATGGGAGAAGAGAGGTCGGGGGTAGCTAATCGGAAATATGATGGGGTTGGCGACATATATCCATCCTCTTGATGAATGGGTTCCGGTCGCTCGTCGAGGTTACCGTCAAGATGATGACAGGGGTCAATATTCTCCTTTCCGTGTGTCGCATGTGTTGTGATGTCGTCTCGATAATGCATTCGAGAAATGCTTGAAGCTTCAGGGAGCTTGTGAGGGGTGAAGGATGCGAGTCCCGGCCTTACGGCAGGGGGGTCGTTCTGGCGCGATCGCCGCCCCAGATCGGGGCCACTGCCCTCAGTCTTGATCCGTTTGGTAGCCAGGTCATCATCTTTTACGTCATATAGTGTTCGTTTACCGCTGTTCTTCCCCGTTTTCCTCGTGGGAGCTGAATTACTACGAGAGAGTCCTGATCTGGGCTGAGGAGCTAGAGTGTGGTGAGTGGCAGATCAGCACGAGGGATCCAACGTGCTTCTTACAGAAGAAATGTAAAAGGCCGACAGTCCCCTGGTTTGCTTCAGCCTTTCCTTTGCCTTTGTCGGTACTCGGGCGGTTGAGATTATCGAAATGAAGCGGAGGTGACTTCGACACGCGAGGCACAAAACCAGGATTGATATCCCCTATTGGCAAAAGTGTGATCGGATCCAATTCTCCATTTGCTAGCCTTTTCGCTAAAGAAGGTTCCAAGTTGCTATGTAGCATTATCGTCATTAGCTCATCCCGGAAACGAAGGAAAATATCGCCACCTCCCGATATACGCCTCCGTTTCGGCATCCATGACATACTCTGCGGTGATCTCCGTCAGGCAGACAAGCTTCTCGTCCAAGGGACAATAAACCCGCTGGTGTAAAAATACCTTCTCAGCCAAGCTGAACGCCTCGAGGTAACCTTTTGGTACGGCTTTCTTCCCTTCTAGCCTAAGGGCCCTCACGAGCTGATCCACAGTGCGGTACTTCTTCAGCAGCGTCCACGCAGTTTTCAGTCCGATACCAGGTATACTGGGGAGATAATCACAACCACTGAGGATTGCCATGGCGCGAAACTGAGAATCCGTCCATCCCAGTAATGATATGCCTGCGTCAGCGGTCGTTACGGACCCGAAGTCGTCTCTGGATATAGACGTGATGGTGCTTGAAACCGAATCAAGTTTAAAGAGCACCTTGCGGCAACCAAAGACGAGAAGGTCAGAATCCTCCGTGATGATACCATCAACAATTCCAATGCGTTCCAAGTAAGCCATCTGGGCATCGGCTTCGTACGGTGCGACCACGTATTGAATGCCCTCTGCTCGAAGGACCTATTTAAGGGGGTCAGCGCCCGACTATTCCAAATAACGAACCTTACTTTGATGAGCTGGTATGCCATTTGCGGAGTCACGTCGACGCATTTGACGTAAAAGTCCCGAGCCTGACTGTGTTTACCCTGTGAAGCAAGGGCATTCCCTTTAGCGAGGTTATCCTCCCTGCGCTGCTTCCTCTCGCTTTCTGTCCCTTTCTTCGCAGGAAGTGGCCCGCCGTCAAAAACCACGTAGGGACGTATCTTGTGGTGACGCAGGAGTCGAACTCGATGCATGGCATAATCGACATACCTGAACAGATGCCAACATGTCAGTCGTGTGTAACCACTGTGGATCCACGGCCGATAACCACAGGGAGGCGCGAATAACTGAAAACTCACTTGGTCGTCTTCTTGCCGGTGGCAAGCTCGGTGGCACAAGCATAGACGCCGCGATGTAGCCAAACGTACGCGTCGACCGCCAATGTCTGACCAGCGAAGTCAGACAAATGCTTGTTGACCTGGATGGACTTGAGGAGGGGAAGTAGACCCGAAATACCCATTTAAACTTGGTTTCTTCAGATGATGAGAGGTATGGGCATCAAGATGCGGGTATTGTCGAAGTACAAAGGTGTCTGACGTTGACGACCCGTGTTG
This sequence comes from Boletus patriciae, assembly GCA_038093075.1. Classification (NCBI taxonomy): domain Eukaryota; kingdom Fungi; phylum Basidiomycota; class Agaricomycetes; order Boletales; family Boletaceae; genus Boletus; species Boletus patriciae. The sequence continues at coordinate 11,477 of JBBPRK010000686.1, forward strand.
TCAAGACTTGAGCAGAAGTCGTAGGTATAATGTAGTGCAAACAATGGTAAACAGACGCGTCGCGTCCGTCCAATGAGGTTCGTTGCTGGTGCGAAATCGAGCATCGATCCTTTGTGAACAGCCGTGTGCTTGACAGTCACAAGGTCGACATAAAAAACGAAAATCAGCGCTCCGTGGCATGGGGCGTATGATCTTGGATGGAACCCGTCGAGAAAAATCGTTTTGGGTGGGTCATCGTTTAGCCCGATTTTCTTTCACCCCTATCCTGGAGGAACCTATCAATTGAACTCACGAGGAGGCTCAAACTTGACACTGCGAGTTTGATCATAAGTTGAACGACGCGACACCTACCACAGCCGCCAAACTATCAGTGGCAAACTACTCTTTATATTGAACAGTATGGATTCATCGTGCAGATGTTCGTGATTGATTGAGGGATCCGAGCGATGTGTAGAACATGGGTTGGGCCGCAGCGAGTTCACGAGTGGACACACTGGTATCGCACGAACATGTTGGCCGCGTAGTGCCACTCCTTTGTCATGATCCGACGAAGATTATGCTGATCAAACCCATCGCGGCACCTAGGCCTCAATAGCTTCTCCTTCTGGAATTGCAGCAGGCGAGCTTTGGAGGCGAAATATCTCCATAGTAGTACCGTGACGGTGGAGAGGCGGCCGTATCCTGGATATTAAATTCTACTTCTTAGCTACTTATGCTCTGTCATCCAAATCGACTCGGCCCGCTCAGGACCCCGCTCACATGCTATGGGGACTACACTGGATACGCTAGCACTTCTTATTCACAGCACCTTCACCCACCCAAACTCCTCCCTTGCTCTTGGATATCGCATGCAGAATCCGCCGATAGTGTACACTGGGAGTATTCTGGAGTATTGCACCCATTACTGGCGACCATCGCGCACAAACCGCGAACGCCGCTTACCGAGTAACGATGCTGCTATACCGCAATCGATATGAGCTTTCCCACCAAACCCGGGGTGATACTATAAAACGAGATCCGGTCGTATCCGGTGTTCGCTTTCACTGCCAGAAATGTCGCAATCAGTCAGCATGGGTGATTTCGGTCGTACTGAGTCAAAGGACGCTGTCAAGCCTGCCGTCTCCAATGGATTACCTGCACCCAACTTTCCCCTACCGGTTCGCCGTTTCAAAGTACTATGCGGTCTCTTGTCTACTCACTTTGACCCGGCTAGCTGCCAGACAACCCTGATATTATAACAGCAAACCTCTTGCTGCTGGTCGGACAGACGCCCAACCCGTAAGCCACCCCATCCCCCATAATGTGCCTGGCTCAGTGCGATCCAGACGACTCAAATTCATATACCAACACCTCGTCAAGCACCTACATGCCTTCATCAAGGAGACCAAGTGCGTGGTTTCGGTCGATCAGTTCGAGCGTCAATGACCAAACGTTCGACACATAGTCTCTCCACAGACGAATGGATGGCTGCCATCGAGTTCTTGACTCGCACAGGCCAGAAATGCACCCCTTTGCGCCAGGAGATGACCCTCCTATCCAGCGTGCTCGGCGTTTCGGCTTTGGTTGGCTCTCTCAACAATCCCGTGGTGGGGGGCGCGACGGAGAGTAGCATCTTGGGCCCTTTCTACACCGAAGATGCCGAGGACGGTGAGCCTTTGCACACGTTTAAAACACCCCAAACTTTACCATACCCCAGTCGAACACGGCGGCTCGATTGCATCCGAGGGCAAAGGAGAATACATGTACGTCGAAGGCCGGGTTTTGACAACAGAAGGCAAGCCCATCGCAGATGCAGTCATCGAGACATGGGAAGCAGATCACAACGGTATGGCCTCGATTCGATGGGCGCGCCCACGTCTCCGACCGTGTACTCACCGTCACCAGGGTTCTACGACACTCAATATGCCGACAGAACCCACCCCGACTGTCGGGGACGATTGCATACTGCAAAGGATGGAAGCTTTGGGTGTCGTGCCATTGTTCCCCGCCCTTACTCCATTCCGGATGACGTGAGCTTTCCATTTCGTTTGTATGCTCCGACGCAAATGCTGATCGTCGATTGAAGGGACCCGTCGGAGAACTGTTGATCTCTCAAGGTCGTCATAACATGCGTCCAAACCATTTACATCTGATGGTGGAGGCCCCCGGTTACCACAAGCTCATTACGGCATTTTATCCGGGGGGCTGTGATTTCCTCACGAGTGATCCCGTGTTTGGAGTCAAGAAGTCGCTTGTCGTGGTATGTATCGTGTTTCTCTGCGCGTTTTCGGGCTGGTCACGATAGTCCATGCCGGGACAGCAAATGGAGCAAGTAAACGATGACGGGGAGGCTCGTAAACGCGGATTCCCAAAGGGCGGCTCGTTCAAGCTTTTGAAGCACGACCTCATTTTACTCACAGAAGAACAATCCCGCGTCACCCGGCAACAAGCTATCGTCGAATCAGAAAAGTCGTATTTACAAAACGGGGAAGACTGACATGATTGTTTAACATGTTTCACTGACCAACATGCACTCTCGTTCTCGGCTCTGCATCCTTCGGGCCCGGATCTGTAAAAACAGTTTGTGGTTGTAGCAGACTAGCTTTGTAGTAGCTCTGTGTTGTCACTGTACCTGACACGGTCGCCATGACGAAAACGGCACGGCGATGAAAAAAAGAAGGGAGCACTACTGAACGGACGCGAAGAAGAGCTACTACTATACGGTAAGACGATGAGAGAACATACCCCTGTCGAAGTGACGCATCATGCATCATGACGCAATGCAATTGTCATACACCGCACGATAATATTCCGATTTACCTGACAGTGGTGGGATCTCGATCAATGACTCGGACGATAGAATTTTGTTGATGAAACACTACGTTTCAGCGTCGAGAACTTGAACGCTGATTTTTAGTCGACCGAATGTCCACTTCAGCGTCAACGTTGGACATTAATATTTATTGTCGGACACTAGTTTAGGGTCATTAACTCAGTATTGTCACATCGGGCGCTGAATTATACTGTAGTGACTTTACTATTCAGTGGTTGGCCGCATAGTGCCATTCCTTTGTCATGATCCGACGAAGATCATGATGATCAAACCCATCGCGGCACCTGGGCTTCAATAGCTGAATTCGTTTCTCCTTCTGTAATTGCAGCAGGTGGGCTTGGAGGCGAAATATCCCCAATAGTAGTACCGTGACGGAGAAGCGGCCGTAACATCCTGGACATTCATTTCTACTCTTTTATGCTCTGTCATTCAAATCGACTCGGCCCGGGTTTGGTGGGAAAGCCCATATCGATTGCGGTATAGTAGCATCGTTACTTGGTAAGCGGCGTTCGCGGTTTGTGCGCGATGGTTGCCAGCAATGGGTGCAATACTCCCAGTGCACACTATCGGCGGATTCTGCATGCGATATCCAAGAATAAGGGAGGAGTTTGGGCGGGTGAAGGTGCTATGAACAAGAAGTCGATGCTAGCGTACCCAGTCAGCTGAAACAGGCATGATTCAGCATGAGATGCATTACCCATGTGTGGACTTGTGTAGCTCCATAGCCTGTGAGCGGGGTGTATAAAACGAGATCCGGTAGTATCAGGTGTTCTGAAACGCACTTTCACCCGCCAGAAACGTCGCAGTCAGTCAGGATGAGTGATCCCAGTCATACTGAGTCAAAGGACGCTGTCAAGCCCGCCGTCTCCAATGGATTACATGCACCCAGCTTTTCCCTACCGGTTCGCCGTTTCAGAAGTACCAAGCGGTCTCCTGTTACTCACTTTGACCCGGCTAGCTGCCAGACAGCCCTGATATTATAACAGCAAACCTCTTGCTGCTGGTCGGACAGACGCCCAACCCGTAGGTCACCTCATCCCCCGTCAGGTGCCCAGCTCAGTGCGATCCAGACGACTCAAATTCATATACCAACTCCTCGTCAAGCACCTACATGCCTTCATCAAGGAGACCAAGTGCGTGATTTAGGTCGATCAGTTCGGGCGTCAATGACCAAACGTTCGATACATAGCCTCTCCACAGACGAATGGATGGCTGCCATCGAGTTCTTGACTCGCACGGGCCAGAAATGTACCCCTTTGCGTCAGGAGGTCATCCTCCTATCCGACGTGCTCGGCGTTTCAGCTTTGGTCGATTCTCTCAACAATCCCGTGGTGGGGGGTGCGACGGAGAATAGCGTCTTGGGCCCTTTTTACACCGAAGATGCCGAGGACGGTGAGCCTTTGCACACGTTTACAACACCCCAAACCTTACCATACCCCAGTCGAACACGGCGGTTCGATTGCATCCGAGGGCAAAGGAGAATACATGTACGTCGAGGGCCGGGTTTTGACAACAGAGGGCAAGCCCATCGCAGATGCGGTCATCGAGACATGGGAAGCAGATCACAACGGTATGGCCTCGATTCAATGGACGCACCCACGTCTCCGACCATGTACTCATCGTCACCAGGGTTCTACGACACTCAATATGCCGACAGAACCCACCCCGACTGTCGGGGACGATTGCATACTGCAAAGGATGGTAGTTTTGGGTATCGTGCCGTTGTTCCCCGCGCTTACCCCATTCCGGGTGACGTGAGTCTTCCATTTCGTTTATCTCCGACGCAAACTCTGATCGTCGATTGAAGGGACCCGTCGGAGAACTGTTGATCTCTCAAGGTCGCCATAACATGCGTCCAAACCATATACATCTGGTGGTGGAGGCCCCTGGTTACCACAAGCTCATTACGGCACTTTATCCGGGGGGCTGTGATTTCCTCACGAGTGACCCCGTGTTTGGAGTCAAGAAGTCGCTTGTCGTGGTATGTGTTACGTTTCTCTGAGCGTTCTCGGGCTGGTCACGATAGTCCACGCCGGGACAGCAAATGGAGCAAGTAAACGATGATGGGGAGGCTCGTAAACGCGGATTCCCAAAGGGCGGCTCGTTCAAGCTTTTGAAACACGACCTCATTTTACTCACAGAAGAGCAATCGGGCCTCATCCGGCAACAAGTTATCGTCGAATCGGAAGGGTCGTATTTACAAAACAAGGAAGACTGACATGACTGTTTACGAAACATGTTTCACTCACCAACGTGCACTCTCGCCTCGGCTTTGCATCCTTCGTCTTGTACTAGTACTTTATCGGGTCAGAGGCTATCTCAGTCGCCCAATCCATGTATACCATATTCAATACACGGGCTTCAACAGGCAGAATACGGGGTATATGCACAGATCAGTAGGTACGTTTGCGCCAAGTCTAGACCTGTCTAGACCCGCCGACATAACTTGACGCGGGCGTTCAACGGGGTCAATGTGATGCCAGTCGTCCATTTCAGTAAAATCTCTTTCTGCTCCTCAAAAGGCTTTTCCGCGAGGTCATCCGGAACTCGGATCTGGTACCGACGCACGACGCTCGCAAGGATACCGACCGTTTCCGCGAAGGCAAATCGCTGACCGATGCATGACCTTGCACCGCCCGAGAATGGCAAATCTGGGGTGCACAAACGTGAATCTAGAAAGGTACCTCAGTCATGGAAACTATTGACGCTTACATGCGTTTCTCGGCCACTGGTAGGACTCGGTGTCGATGAAGCGTTCAGGCTTGAACTCTGCGGCGTCTTCCCCCCAATACAGAGCTGTGACGTGGTGGTTAACCCTACGAGGCGAATATGGGTTTCATGCAAGGCGGGGCTGACTCACGGTTCATGTGTAACGCCCATACATCTAAGACGACAACGCTCCCCGCCGGAACAGCCATCGAAAACTTTCCAGTTTCGACAAGACTCTCATTTGATCCAAGGGTGAAATTAGTACCAGGTAGGACAGTATCCGCGTGCACTTGTTTTGCTAAACGAGGTTCGGCAGGGAAAACACGAAGTGTTTCGCGGATACATGCCACAGTGTATTCCTTTGCGAACTGTCAGCGTGTGCTGATTCGGTCAAAAGACACAGAAATCTGACAAGTTTGTCCAAGGATTCTTTGTGGTTCTATTGGAATTTTGGTTGGCAATTTGTTCATGAAAGTGGGTGGCGAAAAGCTCACTGTCGCAGGTACATCTGCGGGCCATACGCGAGTGACCTCTTCGTAAATCTTTTTCTGACACTCCGGGTAAAGGGCCAATAATACAAATGCGAAGCAGAGGGTGTGAGAAGAGGTCTCTGCGGGCAGACATCAGCTATTGGCCGATGCAAACATAGCAGAATACCAACCGTGTCCAGCAAGAAGGAAAGCCTAGAAGCAGAAGGACGCTGAGCGGCGCAAGGCGAATACCCGCTGCATACTCACAAATATGTTAGAAAGGAGTTCTCCCTCAGTCAGCTTCTTCGAGTCCCCGTCCTGGTTCATGTTAGCTTCGACGAGGTTTCGTAGCAACGCTGTGCCTGAAGCAGAGCGTTCACCAGACATAATTTCAGCACGAGCAGAGGCCACGAGATCAAGCATGTGGGTTCGCAAATCGTCAAACGCGAGCTGAGTCAACAGTGCTCGGGAGGAAAGGTAAGGTACTTTGATCAACGACGAGAACTGGTAGAACCATCCCGGGACTAAAGCCCTGAAGATAACATTGTTGACGGAGTCCATAACCGCAGATCGAAAGGTGAGCTTGCAACCGGGAGGTGGCTCCGCCGTCGAATCGGCAGCCCAGGACACCCGTCTACCGAAGCCCGCGGTAGCGACTACAAGAAGCGTTGCCTGAAACGGATTTGAACCCAGCTTCACAGATATAGATTGTACCTCGCACCTGTGTCATGGGTGGCAACATATCCACAGCAACATCAAAACCACTGGCGTCAAGCTGTTCAAACCATTCGTTTATCACATGCAGAGTTTCCGACCAGACCAGTGCAACGTTCGCCTTGCAATACCCAAGTTAGACAATAATGGCGAATTGAATAAGTGAAAGGCTGCTTGCCTCATTGAAGGCAGACATGGCGACCGAACGGTGGCGCTTCCAGTCAGACCCTTCTACACTAACAACATTTCCTCCGTAAATGTTGAGAATCTGGTACTCGACGACATCCTTTTGGAAAGTGTGTCGATCCGAAACGACGAGCTTTACTGCATCAGGGTCCGCAAGCCAAAAAAATTGCTGAGCTGCTGAAATCCTGACAGCCGCAAAAGACGTGGCTCCGAATTTCTTGTATACTAGAAATCTGCTCGTTTCAATGACACGCGGAGAAGAGACAAGGACATACACGAGAATTTCCCCGCATAGTATCCAGCCATGCCAGGTCTAGGGAATCTGACACCCAGCACAAGAGCCACTGCACCGAACGGGTTGAGCCATAACGGTACGCGGCCTGGGTAATCCCTGCAGAAGTTAACCGGCATGGGTTGAAACAACGGTGTATGTACTGCGGACGTACTTTATGCTCCTAAAGGCTGTCCGTATCGAGAGGGCCTTTTCCACGGCGAACTTGAGAACCACC
>JBBPRK010000687.1:0-18846 GCA_038093075.1 Boletus patriciae
AGTCTTCTATCGAACAGGCTGAGTTTGAAGGTGCCGATGGAGATGTCAGATCCCTTAGGGTTGAGCTCAAGAAAGCAGAGGCCGCGCTCAAGCGGAGTAAGACGAAGGATTATTAAAGATTCTCGGTAGGTCTTATTTAACGTTTGGGAACAAGCTTGCTCTTACGTTCATATTCAGGCATTCCGAGGGACTGTTCAGACGCGGAAATCAAAAAAGGATACCATCGGGAAAGCCTGAAACATCACCCAGATAAGGTTGCCACCCCCTAGTCCCACTGCTATGTACACTCATCTTCCCTTGTGTCTGCAGGGCGGAGACGAGGAGAAATTCAAGCTCGTCGTCGAAGCACATGCCGTGCTCTCGGACCCTCGACGACGAGAGCGATACGACATGGGCGAGGACGAAGATGGGTAGGACGATCCTGGCATAGGCGGCATGGGTAGCCCATTTGGGGCTATGAATCCAGCTGATCTAACGGATATCTTTTCGCAGTTCCAGGGTGGTGGACCATTCGGCGGAGGCGGCTTCCGCTTCCACTGCTCTGGGGGACGACCCTCGGGCGATTTTGGCTTTTGAGAGATCGATTGCGTTTTCGGACACTGCCGCGCATGTTGCTTGTATCATGTTGGATGACATACCTTACTTCTATATTATCGGAACCTTTGACGTTCCTCTGAATCCTCATTGCATTTCCACCAAGTGTAGACTCAGGAAGTGACAGCCGTAAGCGAGCACGTGATTCAGATAAGATTTGGAATAGTGGCTGTGCAAGCACCCCTGTCGTTATTCTCCCAAGGTTGGAACTTGAACCACTCTTGACTCACCAACATGAAGCAAGGCACCCTCTCGTTCGCCAGCGCCAAACGAATCAATTCTATTCCCAATGGAAAGTCGCAAAAGAAAACCTCGGTTATGGACAAAGGGAAAAAGAAGCGGGTAGAGACACCAGTGGAGGCTTCTCACAGTGATGAACAGGTCAGTGAGGTCCTTGAGATCTCCTCCGACTTGGACTCCTCTGGAGTGGAAATCATCGTGCCAACCAAGCGAACCCGTGCGAGTACGAAGAGGGGACTAGCTTCTGGGACCGCAAAGCAAGCAGCCCACCAGCCCTCACAGCCTAAGAAACAGAAAGCGGGAATAGAGAGGGAGCATCTGGACGTCGAAGACAAGGCCGGTCGTTACCGCAAATACTACAAACAAGTCAGATCAAAGATGGGATATCTGACACCCAGTAAGCACACACGAACTCACGATCAATACCGGGGAAACGGAGCATTTATTCTGTTTTTCATTTATAGTTCATTCGGAGGGTCAGAACAGGATACACCAAATGCTTCGTTCCTTTGACTTGTGAGTTTATCCGGAAGGGTGGCTGTTTTGTGCTCACGGTGGCTTCAGGTCGTACGAGTTTGGTCCATGTATTGGAATGACAAGGCTGGAGCGATGGGAGAGAGCGGAAGCATTTGGCCTTAATCCCCCTGTCGAAGTAAGTCCGAGTCGCTCTTTGCCCGCCCAAGTATAAACATGTACATGCTCTCAGGTTCGAGACATTTTGCTCACAAAGGAAGGCGTCGAGAAGGACGAATATGTTCAATGTGTGTTGCATGACGAAGTTTGAAAAGGTACATCGGAAGCTCAAGCGTTCATTCCGCACTCTTGACAACGTAAATGCACCTCAATCGGGTTATTCCCTCCCCCCTCCCCCACTTTTCATACTAATTAACTGGAATTTTGCGATGTACTGACTGTATACCTTGTACCTGGCGCTTCTTCGCCTTGCTAATTTATAACATGTCTGTTGTACGACCTCTTTAAATTCAGACTGAAAAACTTAGTCGAGAATCCGTCGTGATCAGTTGTGACCAGCTCCAAGCCACTGACTCAGTATATATTTAAAGTGGGACTCTCGGGCCCTCTGGGGATACCTGGACCGGGATCCAGGCAAAGCACAGCTTCCCATTGACAAGCTCAGAGTCAGAACCCCACTCTTCCCATGGTACTTAATTCCCACGCACCCTTGGTTTGTAAACCTGTCCGTACGTCGTGTCGGTGAGGTTCCCGCATCGAGGGATGGGCGTACCTGTTTTCAAGATCCGATCATCTCGTGGAAAGGAAATGCCGAACTTTGTTACCGTCTTGACCCCCTTGGGAGTATTGATCACAGCGTGATATCATTGTGATCCCGGAACTATGGGCGCCGTTGTTCTCGCTCGGTAAGTGGCATGAAATCATGATCATGACTCTGAGCACCACACGGGCCAAATGAATCCCCGACTGACTGCTGCAGGTTGCTTTGCGTCAGGGATTAGTCTCTAGCTTGAATGTTCTGTTGCCAACTCAAGTGTACCATGCACTTGAAGATACGGTGTCCTCTCGATTCGCTCCTCAAGGGCCGGGAGGATGTTCTTGTTCGTTCGAGTCGAGCATACCCTACGGGAAATTGTGGTTGCTGAGTAGCTCGCAACCCCTTAATGTGGACATCTAGAACGGCTTGCTTCTTTCTCGCGCCCATATATAAAAGGTACCTCCCCCCGGATGTTACTGCCTATAAAAGAGACCAAATCCTGGCGGACTCAGCACCATCGTTTCATACTATAATGTCTTCGCCTCCTCACTCTGAAGTGGATGTTCTCATCATTGGCGCTGGGCCTGCTGGGCTTATGTGCGCTAACGCTCTGGCCAATGCGCGGGTAAATGTCAGGATTGTAGACAAACGGTAATGCACTCGCAGTTACAATTAGCGCGCTTGATCACCGACATGCGAGGTAGCGCCGTCCACGTTGCGGCTGGTCAAGCGGATGGAATTTCACCTCGGACCATCGAGGTCTTCCAGGTGAGCATCTTTGTTTTCCGTTACCCGGCCCCCATGAATGACGACCCTTACAGAGCTATGGACTCGCAGAACGTCTTCTGCGGGAAGGATGTCAAATACACATGGCCGTAAGTGACTTGGGATGCGAGTGTCAGTCTCTCTAACTTTCTGCCGTGCAGGCATTCTATGACCCTGGTCCAGAAGGTGGCATCCGAGTAAGCACCGTAGTACTCATGATCTGGTTGAGTCTCATTTTTCGCCCTCAGCTGTCGAGTCGTGGCCCGGACGTGACTGCACCCTCTGCTCGTTACCCCTTCGAAGTACGTCCTACTGGATCTCACAGTCCGGCCGTTCTCAAGATAAGTTCCTAGCTTACGCTCCACCAAGGAGGAATCGAGTCTATATTTTTAGATTCCATGAAATCACTGGGTGTTGAAGTCGAACGAACGACCTTCCCCACTCATGTAGAGTTATCAACCGATGAGGCAGAACTTGCTGACCCTACCTCACATCCAGTGAAGGTGAATCATTTCTGCCCACACTAGTGCATAGTACACGCGTTAATGGGGAAATTTCAGGTAACACTGGAACACCTAAAGGAACCTGGAGGAGAACCACGCGAGGAAATTGTGCGTGCCAAGTTTCTGCTTGGTACAGATGGTTTGGAGTCCCAGTGTCACCACGCCAACAGCAGGACTCATACATTCCCACAGGAGCCCATTCGTGGGTCAGGAAAGCGTTCGGCATAACTATGGATGGCGAACAGAGTGGTGAGAATACTATCTCGGATTAGTAAATATTGCGGTGTCTCATTATCTCCTCCAGACTTCATCTGGGGAGTTTTGGACATGGTTGCGGACACAAATTTCTCCGATATCCGGAACAAGTGCCTCATCCATTCCAACAATGGCTCCTGCCTACTCATCCCTCGCGAGGCTGACCAAGTCCGGATCTACATGCAACTCGCCGATAAGGACGTGTTGAATCCAAGTACAGGAAGGGTCGATAAGGCGAGGATGGGGCCCAAACAATTGCTAGAGGTCTACTTTTCCTCGCCGTGTGAATGCATTGATTGGCTTAACGTTGTCGCAGGTTGCAAAACAGTCACTCAGTCCATACTCACTGAGCCCGAAGGATGATATCAGCTGGTGGACACTCTATATCAGTAAGTCGTTACCCAGCGCAGCAGGTCTTCGTCGCCCTGATCTCTCATCAGTTGGCCAACGCGTGGCATCCGAGTTCTCTGTTAAGAATCGCGTCTTTATCGCCGGAGATGCATGTCATACGCACTCGCCCAAAGCGGGTAATTTGTCCCGCGTAATCTGTACGCTGCGCAGATAGGCTGATTGATGCCCCAGGTCAAGGAATGAACGCCAGCATGAATGACGCACACAATCTTGGTAAGTTTCACATGATCTGTCCTTCCGCACACGCGATCCGACCGCCGACGACAGCCTGGAAGCTCGCTTTCGTGACCCGGGGTTGGGCAGAGATGTCCCTGTTGTCAACTGTAAGTCACTGTTGCGGTATACTTTGCAGGTGCCTAGAATACCCCTCGCTTAGTACGAGTCGGAGCGCCGCAAGTACGCACAAGATCTCATTGCATTTGATAAAACATTTTCTACTCTTTTCTCCGGAAAGCCCCTGACCTCTAATAATGCCGATGGCATTTCTCATGAACAATTCCTAAAGTGAGTCAAGTCACGGGTTACCTGGGCCTGTCTAATCGTAGCCAATAGGGCATTCCAAACCTTTGGAGGATTCACAAGTGGCATTGGCGTGCACTACAGTCCATCCGTAGCTGTCACCGATGCACACCAATCCCTGGCTACCAACCTCATCATCGGTGAACGTGTTCCCCCACAAAAGTTTGTTCGAGCAGCCGATGCATTGCCATGCGAGCTCCAGGATCTTCTTCCATCCGATTTCCGTTACAAGCTTCTGGTGTTCACTGGCGACCTCAACGATGCTTTGCAACAGGAAAGGACCGAGTCCACGGTGAAAGGCTTGCAGAAACTGGAGAGCTTCTTGGCGAAATATGCCTCGAAGGAGTCTTCAAACTCGAGGTTTGACATCATTACGATCAGCAAAGGAAACAAGGAAGAGTTCGACTTCCTGCAAGTTCCGTCGTTGCTGAGATCACATTGGTCCAAGTGAGTACGGGTTTTGAACCGGAACTCGCCTATCTTGATGTATCTTGCAGGGTCTTGCTCGACGATACAGACGCTACAAGCAGCGTTGGTGGACGGGGCTACTCGTACTATGGCGTGGTTGATGAAGGTGCAATTGTGGTGATTCGGCCGGATGGATACGTTGGCACGATCGCGCCCTTGGATGGCATCTCCGAGATCGATGAGTATTTCACGCGATTCATGAAGATATGAAAGCATGCTCCCCCTCGCTTGCGAATAGATATTAGCGTCGCTACATCAATTGTCGCACAGATGGCATCGTAAACAACGCTCTGAAACTGACCGTAATTGAATTTAATTGTTTGTCTCCCTGCGCGAGCGCTGACACTTCAGACACGATCGCGTAAGTTGTCAATACCTATCCGTTTGTGCCCGAGGCGTCAGTCGCCGCTGTCAGACCGCACTCACTATTAATGGTGCAATCGATTGCAGTCTGGATACACGACCGAAACCAGGTTTTCTCCTTCACTAACACCATCCACCAACGATGCCTCTGGAAAGTCGTGTCGATGTCTTGATCATTGGAGCTGGCCCAGCCGGAGTGATGTGTGCCAATGCACTCGCAACTGCAGGCGCAGACGTGAGGATCATTGATAAATGGTACGAGATATGTTCAACAGTGGTCGTTGTCGCGAGTGATCTATTGGCTTCAGCCCCGAAAAGGTCGGGACCGGTGGAGCGGACGGTATTCAGCCAAGGACAATCGAAGTGTTGCAGGTAGGTTGTGGCCGCTGTCACGCCTCACGCCTTTCATCACGTATCGAATCTCCGTAATAGAGCTATGGACTCGCCGAGCGCTTGATCCGAGAGGGAACCCAACTCCACATGTCCGTGAGTGAACGTTTGCTTCGTCATAGAGTTTGCGCGTCTGACAGTGTGTGACGGGCTCAAGGCATTTTACAACCCTGGCTGCAACGGAGCAATTGAGGTACGAGCGATCTTCGGCCTTGGAGTGATTCTCGAGTGTCTCAAGGGTATGGCCTGAAGTGCACAGGACGTGCTGGTGTCGCCGCGCCAACTGCGCTTTACCCTTTCCTGGTATGGTTCTTGTCATCGAATTTCTCTTCCTTGTGTTGATTCACGAACGAGCGTCTAGGTTTCGCTCCATCAGGGAGCGATAGAGAGTATTTTTATTGATTCTATGAAGGACCATGGAGTAGAAGTCGAACGACCAAGACAACCCGTGGCTATTGAGATTTCGGCGGACGCCGACGAACTGTCAAGCCCTTCGTCATACCCGGTGAAGGTGAGCACTGACCAGGCCGCTCGCCGTTCAGTCTGCAAACAACCATCAATACAGGTTACTGTAGAACATCTAGACGCGATCGACGAGGAGAGCAAGACAGGAATCGTACATGCCAAATTTGTTGTTGGAGCAGATGGTAAGTGGCAGCCGTCCACTTCTCCGGGTCTGGGACCGACATTCAGCTTGTAGGAGCACATTCATGGGTTCGAAAGGCTCTAGGAATCGAGATGGAAGGCGAACAAACAGGTAATCTGACCGCACTTGTGCCGTACTTCCGTTGTGTGCCTGATGGAAGCGAACAGATTCCGTCTGGGGTGTCGTCGACATGGTACCAGAAACTAACTTTCCAGACATTCGTAACGTAGCCATTATCCATTCCACGGACGGGTCTTGCACGATCATTCCCCGTGAGGGGGAGCTAGTCCGTTTCTACACCCAACTATCGGACGCGAACGTTGTAGGTCTGACCGGGAGAGTTGACAAGAGTAAGATGACCCCGCAGAACCTCCTTTCGGTGAGTATTTCCAGGGAGGCGGCGAGCTATGTCGTACAATTGATGAGTGCCTGTAGGTCACGAGGAAGATACTCCATCCGTTTGAGTTGGGAGACCCGAAAGAGATCGAATGGTGGACAGTTTACATCAGTATGTTGTTTCCAAGTTTGGCACTCACGACCGTGTCAACGTGCGAGCTATCCGCTAGTCGGACAGCGTGTGGCATCTAGTTACACGGCCAAGGACCGCGTTTTCATTGCCGGCGATGCATGCCACACCCATTCCCCACAAGCTGGTGAGAAGATTTCTTTTCCATTTGGAATCTGGAATCATTTCTCCATGATTTAGGTCAGGGTATGAATGCCGGCATGAATGATACCCACAATCTTGGTATGCATCTCTCCACGTCGTTGGGCTTAGGCTGAAATTTGTTTAGCGTGGAAGCTTGCACAAGTGCTCAGAGGGTGGTCCAACCCGTCTCTCCTGAAGACTGTAGGTTCCAAACGACCTACTTTTGTACGCCTATCATATCTCTTCTTAGTACGAACACGAACGTAGAAAATACGCACAAGACTTGATAGACTTTGACAAGGAAATGGCGGCTCTGTTCTCCGGAAAGCCGAGGACAGAGGAGAACGCAGACGGGGTTTCCCACGAACAGTTCTTGGGGTGAGTCTCTTGTAGTGCTGCACATGGCGTTCCGTGAATATTTCTCTTATCAATTCGTTTATCAGAGCGTTCCAGACATTCGGCGAATTCGCGAACGGCTTTGGAGTGCACTATTCTCCGTCTGCGATTGTGGATCCTAGACACCAGAAATGCGCAGAGAAGCTGATCATCGGCCAAAGAATGCACCCACAAATATTTGTTCGCGCTGCCGACATACGGCCAGTCGAGATACAGGACCTGCTCCCCGCAGATATTCGCTTCAAAGTCCTGTTCTTTGTGGGGAATCTCACTGGGACGCGGGCCGCCGAGTTGAATTTGCTCGCAGAGGAATTGAGCAAGCCGTCGAGCGTCTTGCATAAATACAGTGTTGATGGGAACATCTCGACTGTATTCGACATTATCACAATTACCGCGGGCAAGAAGGACGACACAAACTACTTGCGCGTCCCGGCGTTCTTCCGTCCCCACTGGTCAAAGTGAGTGTTATCCCCTCATCCCTGTCGTTGGTGGGTTGATCGATGGACCCGTCGCAGAGTCCTTCTCGACGATACCGATATGACAGGGAGCAAGGGTGGACATGCGTATGAGAGCTTTGGAATTGATCCAGAGCAGATTACGCTTGTGGTCGTTCGGCCGGATGGATATGTGGGGACAATTGCTCCTTCGACTGCCATTGCGGACCTCGAGAACTATTTTGGTTCCTTCTTGGTCCCGAGCGCTCTGGACTCCTAAGACAGTACCGGAGCAACGAATTTTGATACCCATTATCATTATGTACTTCGTCCGTGGGGGAATACGCGCGAGGATTTGTACGATACCTAAGTTGAAGTTCTGTCCGTCAGTAGAGCCGTTAGCTGAAATTGTTACCTTCATGTCCTTGCACTTGCCTGGGATCTTCGTGGAATCGTAACTCGTGACCATTAAACCGAATATAAGCCTCGACTAGATGAACTTGCAGTAAGTATTTTTACACTTCGAAAACACGTACGAATATTGAATGACCCTTCAACTGGCTTAGTCGGGCGTGCGATCGACAGAGTTATGGCGGGAGCCATGACCATCACGAGAACGTAAGACATTACGGTGGGCTGGCATGCCGCATCGCCGGCTGGCCTGCCAGTGCACTCAACAACTTGAAGATCAACAAGATCTTGATTATGGTGGATCGAACAGTTGTCGAGGACAAGCACGGGGTGTTCCTGGGGATATGGATTCATGTGGAGGAGCTAATAGGACAGATCCCGTGTCATAGAATAGGAAAAATTACATATGCTTCAAGTTCCATCTTGCCAGTGAGCAATGAAATCACGTCGTATGAGCCTTCCACCGCCCGAACCGTAAGGTATCCCTCAGGCTTGACCGTTCGTCACGGCCGCACACGAGTATCGAGTTCCACAGACGAAAGTGTCTCGGATTTGTGCGCCCCATCCGAGCCGTGCCGCCACCCTTCGTGCGTAGGTTCTATTATTTTTTCGGGACAGGTTTTCAGGCCATGGGAATGACGTCGTGCTCGTGGGAAGAACACTGGCACGATATTCCCTTTCAAACCAGGGATAAGGATTGTCACGGTTTGGGGTTCTCCGGGTTGTTGAAGGATTGAGCGTTAGCGATGTGACATGTAGCGTCATACACTTGGTCATACCGTGAGAAACGCAGCTTAGCCTGAGACTCAGCGTTCCTCCGGAGAGTCCACACCGTGCGTACAATTTCAGTCATTATTGGTCTTGCCACGCGCTATCGTACATCTTAGTATTGTCACTGAGGTGGCCCAATGCCCCCTGTACGATATTACCTTCGGGCTGAACCACGAAATAACATACTGAACGCGCCACCGGCGATTGCATCCTATCAATGAGCCATACATACATACCTTAAATATGAACCTACGATCTACAAGTTATATATAAACCACGCACTACGATCTCCAAGGCCCTCAGGCTCATCTTCCTTGCTCATCTCCTGCCTCCTCACCGCCTTCATCCGGTTTTCTCGCGACAAGTACGCAAGGTTGGCGATTGCGATGACCACGATGCAAACGGACATGGCGATAAATGTGATCGTCGCCGTCGTATAGTCGGGGGCAGGAGATAGAGATCCAAGAAGCCAGGTGGAAAGAATACCACCTAGTTCGGCCATGATATAGTTCACGGCTACCGCGGTTGCGCGTCGGGTGTGCGGTGCGCTGTTGTTTGTTAGCCACGCATTCAGTGCGGGCACTGCGCAGAATGCGCCCGTGACGGAGAAGAAAAGGGAACCGTAGCGGATGGAGCTCGATGTGCTCGCTGGGTATGTCCATCTATCAGATAAACACCCTACTCTGATGGGTGGTTTCAACATACCGTAAAACATGACAAAACCGATCAACCCCAGAATATAAAAGAAAATCGCAGTGTATCCGCGACATTGGTAGCGATCCGACACGATGGCCGAGATGAGTGACACTTATCTCGTTACAGTGGCATGAATGAATAGGAGAGAATTCTGTTTCGGAAATACGTACGAACAAAGGTGACAGCAAATGGTGGGACACTCATGAGTTGAGCTTGGGTACCTGAATATCCGAGACCAGCAACAATAGTCGGTTCGAAGCTACCATCATAATGGTCAGTGTCGGAAAGAGAGACCGGCGGACCAAGCTCACTAAGCCACACCGAGCACTATCGAGCCTGGTGGGGCCATTGTCAATCAAGGTGGAGTTGAGAGAGTACGGAAATTACCGCTGAAGAAGGAGATGACAGCGAGAAGCCACACGTGCAGGGACTTGGCCGTTCTAACGACCTCTGTCCAGCTGAAGCTATCCTTGTCGTCGTTCTCCGAAACTGAACCGGCGAACTTCAGGGTGGAAACGACATACGCCCGTTCTTTCTCCGTCAAGAAACGCGCCGATTCGGGGGAGCGAGGGAGGAGAAAAAAAGAAATCACACCAAATACAAAGGTAAATAGGCCCTCCTGTCAAGACCTATGAGCGTCGTTTCAGAAGCAGTCGATGTACAATACCAGAATGAATATCCAGGCCCACCCGGGCTTACCACCCCTTCCATCGAGCTTGTCGATAGCAGCGGCCAGCAAACCAGAGAAAGCGCCGCCTAATGATGCTGAGGCGAAGAAAGTTGCAATCCTAGTAAAAACGTTCAGATAATATCCAGCGACATCGAATTTCATGCATACCGTATTTGCACTTGCTTTCGAGGATAGAAGAAAGACAGATAAAGAAGAATGCAGGGGGGAAGACCACCTGCCTCAATGGTGAATGAAGAGAACGACGGTCTGAAATATCCAAACCTTGAGCCAATCCCAGGAAAAAACGACATGCCAGTACCCCAGAATAGTTGGTGACAAGACCTTGACCTCATATGAGTAAATGTTTGATATCGCGATGACAGTAGTAATTTCCCACCTTGTGAGACGGTAACAATACCCCACAATGTGACTATGGTAGGAAGCAGGAGATTAGGTCCGACATACTGCGGTGCCGCAAGATATAACCAGTCGTATTATCAATGATATTTGTGATTTACCTTCAAGAGCAAGGCGGTTGGAAGCTGAGAGGTAATGTAAAGACTAGTGCATGGTCAGCCGGTGCCGACGACCACAAGTACAAATATTGGCGCACGTTACAGTTAAAGCCACACTGAACTATGAATTGATCAGCCGAGAAGCAAATCCCTCAGAGGGCTCAACGTACCTGATAATTTGACATGGCCAGTGATGTCTGCAAGCCAGCAACACGCGCATTCCCGATGCTGGTCCGATCCTACGCGTTCGCCTATACTTCAAGCACACCGAGCATGAAACCAGGTTGAAAAACTTACCACAGCATCAAGCAGAAAGAAGCTGGTGAGTAATGGAAGAATCCATCTATCAAGCTTCCTCCAGACAGTGCCATCTAGCGGAACTAGCTCGTCTTGCGAAAATCCTTTCTCCTCCAATTTGCTGAGGTCCCTTACAAGTGAAGTGGGACACGAGTGGGACACAGCAAGTTCGACCATTGTGCACCGGAGGGGAATCAGGGGAGCCCAACTTCTGGAGATGCATGCACTCACCATTGGGTCATATAGAGCACCAGTTGCCGGCGGCAAGCGTCCACCCACATGACGATGCTCCCCTCCTGTGCCTTTCGCCGTGCGCCCGGTGTCAATCGTATAAAATGCGTCCACGCAGGGGTGCAGGACGTCACGCTTGACGCTCCTGCACGACCGTAGGGCACGTGGAATCGTCACATGGGTGGACGCTTGCCGCCGGCAACTGGAAGCTAAATAATCTCCCCTCCTGTGCCCTCCTGTGCCCGTGCGCGGTGTCATCCGTGTGAATTGCGTCGCGTTTGATGAGGACATTTGTGAATTGAACTCTTACATGTGTGTCCACCATGTGTCTCCATGGATCGGTGATACGGGTTGCACCGCGGTATTTCGTAAACAGATTTCACAGGTAGGATACGGTGTAGCGTATCTGTACCCCTAGGCACTCACCGCGGGTCGACGGTGTTTGACAGTGTCTGGACTACCAACAACTGTCGCACGCCCTTGGCTTCAGGATCGGGCTAGTAGCCTTCAAAAATTTCTAGAGGCACTGGCACTGTATCGAATTGCGACGAACACCGCGGTGTCTACCACACACCGTCAGACTGACGGGTCCATGTGTACCCGTAAGTACCCGTCAACTTGCGGCGGCGGCATCAAGGGTAAGTATGGTGTCTGCGGGTGCGGTGTTGACGTTTGAACCCGTGGTGTCACCCGTGAAGAACCTGGCTGGCCACCCATGCTTGCATGTCCGTGATAACAGAACTCGGAGTCATTTAATAGAGTGTGTCAAAAAGCGCGAACCTGAGGAAGAGTCTTGCTGAGTGTGCGAATTTAAACGATAATGTAATAGTTTCTCTGTGATAAGCCTCGGAGTTCAAACTTGTAGGGCTTACATTACGTAATTTCGCACACTCGGTGGACTCTTCGCAGAGAGGTCCAAGTTTGAAACCTGCTATTGGCTTCATGAAGGACCAAATGCACTCGCATACCCATCTATCACTCCGCAGGCTCCCCAACACATATTTGCCCAATATCAAGCTCCGACCTTTTCGCATCCATGCATTCATTGCATTGACCCAGCGCTCGACAACGTCACGCCACCCACAGGCCCCCACAGTGTCATCATCACGGAAAGACAAGGCGGCAGCTGGGAGTTCAGTGCTCAGCACACACAAGTGATGCAAAAGCCCCATCGCGGCAATTGCTAGCGCATGCACACGTGGGGCTACAGCTAGTACGGGCTACCTCTACTGGCCTCTACTACGTTCGGTAAACCTTTCAGTTGGCACTCTGTACCCCCACAGCGTCTAGAAGCCATTATTGGGGCACGAGCGAAACTCGATGGAAATGTGTTCCAAACTATACCGAAGGGCTTGGGTTCGCAGACTCCTAAAATACCTGCCACATGCTCTCTTTCTCGCACGTCACACGTCGCCTTGCGGTCGCAGACCTTACCGATGCCTGGTCTAGAGATACCTAGAGATATTCATGATTTTATGAAACGTTTTGCTGGCCCATTCAAGCGGTAGTGCCTGCTTTTTGGAGCTATTGTGGCAAGTCATTCCAATCAGTTACTCACGCTGTCTCCTCCATTTGACTGTGTCAATACGCGGTTAGTTGGGAACTGTATGGTATAAAACTTATTCGAATTGGACGAAAATGTCGTCGCTTGTGCCCCTGCAAAACGGCTCCATCGGGTTGCGATTATGGGGCTCCACGTCCTTGATGTGCCCTTTGCTTGTTTGGCATTGTACCTCGCTGGGCGTCTTATCTGGGGAAGGAGCGTGCCGCTCCCGCCTGGACCACCTGGATGGCCGCTGATCGGAAACTTGCTCGACTTTCCGGTAGATGCTCCATATAAAACGTTCGGAGCCATGAGCAGCAAATATGGCAAGCATATACTCGCTTCATACAAAGTGGATGCATCACTCATTCTACGCTAGGTCCTATTATATCCCTCAGACTGATGGGCACGCAATACGTCGTGCTCAACTCCCTCAATGCTACCAAAGACCTACTCGAGAAGAAGAGCATGATCACGTCGAACAGGCCACACTTTACGGTGGGTAGTGACCTCGTCGGCTGGGGCGACGCCACGGGCTTTATGCAACACGGTGACACACACCGAAAGCATCGCAAACTCTTTCATCGATATATTGGTACCAAGAGTAGCCTAGAGGCATTCCACCCTGCCGAAGAAGCGGAAGCGAAACAATTCGTACGCAATGTATTGAAGAACCCTGATGATCTCCTCGTGCATGTTCGCAGGTGCGATACTGACTGTGTGCCCTATGTGGTCGTGCTGAAGTGACATATCTCGGGCAGAACGGCCGGCTCGGTGATATTAAGGATCTCGCATGGTTATGATATCAAGGACGGCGACGATCCACTGGTGGAGATGGCTAACAGAGCTATGCGTAATTTGTCCGAGGTCATGATGCCGGGAAGATTTCTGGTCGACATTCTTCCAATCTGTACGTTTCTCTACTCCGTTCCATTCATTCCAGCTTGAAGCGTTCCACTAGTGCGATATTTGCCCGAGTGGTTCCCTGGATGTGGGTTTCAAAAGGATGCCAAGCAGTGGCGCAAAATGTTGAGTGAGGCAGAGAACACGCCACACGAGTTTGTGTTGGAGAACCTGGCATGTTTTCCCTTCACAATCGTGGTGTTCGTACACTCATGTCGAGTTAGGCAACGGGCAATGCTACCCCGTCGTTCACGTCGCGACTGCTTCAGGAAGGTGTTACTCCTGAAGATGAAGATATTTTGAAGCGGGTTGCTTTTGGGATGTACCTGGGTATAGTTTCAAAGTATCGCCCCCAGATTCGCTGTACTTACGCTGAGCGTGGTTCGACAATGTATTAGGTGGATCTGACATGGTGAGTTGGATTTTTTGTCTACAAGCGGGTCACACCGAATGAGCGCATCGACGACAGACACCGTCCACATTATCCGCATTTTTCCTTGCCATGACAATGTACCCCGAAATTCTCAAGAAAGCGCAGTCAGCAGTAGATTCCGTCGTCGGGCATGAGAGACTTCCTACCATACAGGATCGTGAGGCACTTCCGTATGTGAACGCGATCTGTACAGAACTTCTTAGATGGCACGTGGTAGCTCCACTTGGTACGTGTCTTCACGAATGCGTGGTTCTGGTCTGACCACAATATGCGCAACGCCAGCGCTGCATGTCACCACACAGGACGAGATCTACAATGGATACCTCATCCCCAAGGGGACGTGTCTCTTCGGGAACATCTGGTTCGTGGCCTGCAGACGGTGGGGTTTATCTGGGATTCAACGTTTTGCTGCAGGTTCATCTTGTCCGATCCGGAAATGTATCCCGCTCCGGATGTGTTTGACCCTGATAGGTTCGTTGGCGAGGATCAACAACCTGACCCACGTGAGGTGTGTTTTGGATGGGGAAGACGGAGGTGTCCAGGTGCGCTCCTGGCGGAGTCGACAATCTTTATCTGTGTCGCGACTGCGCTGGCAACGTTGGATGTGTCGAGATGTGTCGAGAATGGTGTGGAGTGCGTGCCGAGGTATGACGTTGAAGAGGAGGCCATACGGTGAGTTTCCAGGGTTGTTCTGATGTGGATTTGTTCATGACTGGATTCGCAGTCACGTCAAGCCGTTCAAGTGTAGGATTGCACCACGATCGAGGACGGTGGAGGATCTTCTTCACGCTTGATCCGATTCAATGTGGTGGTCGGTGAATTGGATACAATGGTGGTCCTGATGCCATCTGCTATACGGAGGGTTGAAAGTCATAGAACAGAGAACGGGGAGTGGGAAAAGAATCGAAACCAATGGAGTCTAGGCTTTGCTGTCCCCAACTCCCAGAGGGGGAGGGTTTTGTCGGCGAGAAATGTACAATCCCAAGTAGACGGACTGACTTATCTGTGATGCAAGGTTTACTTCTCATCATCCCTGGATCAGTCCCCTCCTCGACCGCGGTTTCTCGTGCGGCACAATTCGGTTTTGGCATCTTGGCGAGCGGGCACTGCGGTTTATCGCCCGGCTTGCGCGTGCCCCACATAGACGCGTTGCGAGGGACAGCTTCATCATAGTTTGGCACCACTGGCACACACCGACGAACATAAAGCACGACTCAACGCACACCTTGTCAGCGTTGGGTGCGTCATTGTGGCGACGAAGCTCGGCGTTCAGGCGGGATTGGAACACGGAGCAGCCGATGCATTACCATGCGAGCTCCAGGATCTTCTTCCATCCGATTTCCGTTACAAGCTTCTGGTGTTCACTGGCGACCTCAACGATGCTTTGCAACAGGAAAGGATCGAATCTACGGTGAAAGGCTTGCAGAAACCGGAGATCTTCTTGGCGAAATATGCCTCGAAGGAGTCTTCAAACTCGAGGTTTGATATCATTGCGATCAGCAAAGGAAACAAGGAAGAATTCGACTTCCTGCAAGTTCCGTCGTTGCTGAGATCACATTGGTCCAAGTGAGTACGGGTTTTGAACTGGAACTCGCCTATCTTGATGTATCTTGCAGGGTCTTGATCGACGATAAAGATGCAGCGTTGGTGGACAAGGCTACTCGTACTATGGCGTGGCTGATGAAGGTGCAATTGTGGTGGTTCGGCCAGACGGATACGTTGGCACGATCGCGCCTTTGGACAGTGGCATCTCCGAGATCGATGAGTATTTCACGCGATTCATGAAGATATGAAAGCATGCTCCCCCTCGCTTGTGAATAGATATTAGCGTCGCTACATCAATTGTCGCACAGACGCCATCGTAAACAACGCTCTGAAACGGACCATACTTGAATTTAATTATTTATCTCGATCGTGTCTGAGGCATCACTGGTCGCCGTTGTCAGACCGTATTGCCTCGTCACACTATTAATGGAGCAATCGATTGCAGTCTGGGTGCACGACCGGGAGGGCAGGTTTTCTCCTTCACCAACACCATCCACCCACGATGCCTCTGGAAAGCCGCGTCGATGTCTTGATCATTGGAGCTGGCCCAGTCGGAGTAATGTGTGCCAACGCACTTGCAACTGCAGGCGCAGATGTGAGGATCATTGATAAACGGTTCGAAACATGTTCAACGATGGTCATTGTCACGAGTGACTGATTGGCTTCAGCCCCGAGAAGGTCGTGACCGGACAAGCGGATGGTATCCAGTCAAGGACAATCGAAGTGTTGCAGGTAGGTTGTGGCTGCTGTCTCTCTTTACTACGTCTTTCATCCCACATCGAATCTGTAATAGAGCTATGGGCTCGCCGAGCGCTTGATCCGAGAGGGAAACCAGCTCCACATGTCTGTGAGTGAACATTCGCTTCGTTGTAGGGTTTACGTGTCTGACAGTGTGTAATGGGCTCAAGGCATTCTACAACCCTGGCCGCAATGGAGGAATCGAGGTACGAGCGATCTTCGGCCTTGTAGTAATTCTCGAGTGTCTTAAGGGTATGGCCTGAAGTGCACAGGATGTGCCCCCGGTACCCCCGGGAAAACCGCGCGCTATCCGTTCCCGGTGTGGTTTTTGTCATCGAACTACTTCTCCTTGTGTTGATTCGTGAACGAGCGCCTAGGTTTCGCTCCACCAGGGAGCAATAGAGATCATTTTTTATTGATTCTATGAGGCACCATGGGGTGGAAGTCGAACGACCAAGACAACCCGTGGCTATTGAGATTTTGGAGGACGCCGATGAACTGTCAAGCCTTTCGTCATACCCGGCGAAGGTGGGCGCTGACCAGGCTACTCGCCGTTCACTCTGAAAACAATGATCAATGCAGGTTACTGTAGAACGTTTAGACGCGATCGACGAGGAGAGCAAGACAGAAATTGTACACGCCAAATTCGTTGTTGGAGCAGATGGTAAGTAGTAGTCGTACCCCACTTCTCCGGGTCTGGCACCGACATTCAGTTTGTAGGCGCACATTCATGGGTCCGAAAGGCTCTAGGAATCGAGATGGAAGGCGAACAAACAGGTAATCTGACCGGACTGATGCTGTACTTCCGCTGTGTGCCTGATGAAACCGAACAGACTCCATCTGGGGTGTTATCGACATGGTGCCAGAAACTAACTTTCCGGATATTCGTAATGTAGCTATCATCCATTCCACGGACGGGTCCTGCATGATCATTCCCCGTGAGGGCGAACTGGTCCGTATCTACACCCAACTACCAGACTCGGATGTCGTAGGTCCGTTCACCGGAAGAGTTGACAAGAGCAAGATGACTCCTCAGCAGGTCCTTTCGGTGAGGATATTCAGGTGGTGAACTGTATCGTACGATTGATTAGTGCCGGTAGATCTCGAGGAAGATACCCCATCCATTTAAGTTGGGAGACCCAAAAGAGATCGAATGGTGGACAACTTACATCAGTATGTCGTTTCCAAGTTTGCCACTCACGACTGTATCAACGTGCGAGTTACCCGTTAGTCGGGCAGCGTGTGGCTTCCAGTTACTCCGTCAAGGACCGCGTTTTCATTGCCGGCGACGCATGCCATACCCATTCTCCAAAAGCTGGTGAGAAGATCTAGTTTCCATTTGGAATATGGAATCATTTCTTCGTGATTTAGGTCAGGGTATGAATGCCAGCATGAATGATACCCACAATCTCGGTACGCATCTCCCCACGTCGTTGGGCGTGGGCTGAGAATTGTTTAGCGTGGAAGCTTGCACAGGTGCTCAGAGGATGGTCCAACCCGTCTCTCCTGAAGACTGTAAGTTTCAGAACGACTTACTTTTCTGTGCCTATTATACCCTCTCTTCTTAGTACGAAGACGAACGCAGAAAATACGCGCAAGACTTGATAGACTTTGACAAGGGGGTTGCAGCTCTGTTCTCCGGAAAGCCGAGGACAGAGGAGAACGAAGACGGTGTTTCCCACGAACAGTTCTTAGAGTGAGTGTCTTGCGGGTGTCGGTGAATATTTTTCTCATCAACTCGTTTATCAGAGTGTTCCGGACATCCGGAGGATTCACGAGCGGCATCGGAGTTCACTATACTCCGTCTGCGATTGTGGATCCCAGACACCAGAAATGCGCAGAGAAGCTGATCATTGGACAAAGAATGCACCCACAAATCTTTGTTCGCGCTGCCGACATACGGCCAGTCGAGATACAGGACCTGCTTCCCGCAGACGTTCGGTTCAAAGTCTTGTTCTTTGTGGGGAACCTGACGGAGACGCGGACCGCCGAATTGAATTTGCTTGCAGAGAAATTAAGCAAGCTGGTTGTCTGGGTCGTCGCGGCACGTGACTTCCCAGAGGTTAGTCCGTGTAGGAGTGAGTTAGGTGGCGGCGGGTCTTCTCGTCCGCCATCTCGTTCTTGCCAGCGAGCTGGCTTCCTCGTTTTCGCAGGTCGCACTTGGCGCTCTTTCGTGGTGCATCCTAGGTCTTCCGCCTCACGGACGCCACCCCACACCAGCTCGCCCAC
>JBBPRK010000688.1:0-18846 GCA_038093075.1 Boletus patriciae
TGTTGCCTAATACTGTCAGGCCTTTCTATGGTGGGGACAGGATAGGACAAAACTGACACGATCAACGTGTGCTTTCTTTCCTGTAATTTTGCCTAGGTATGCAAATTCCAGCTGGAACGATGCTATTTCAGCAAGCACGCCGGGGTTAAACCGCGACTCAGGGATTGCACTGGAGCTAGAGGGAGTGTCGATAACGGGTACCTAAGAATGAATATGGACCTGGCGCACTTGTAAGTGTCCACCGCAAATCGGGGGAGTCCACTGGATGTATTGAAGGCGGGCGAAAGCTTTGTTGCGAGTTCGTCTGCTTTGTCTCGCAAAATATTATCCATGGACAGCGCATAAGCAGACAAAAGACCACCGAGATAACGAATGACCGTTTCGAAGAAAGGTACATTAGTATTCTGTGATAGTCAGTCGTGCGGGATGAACCACTGGAAGAGAGCGTACAGCAGGCAAAGAGAAGTTGGTGGCTGTGATCATTGGGATGGCACGCGCGTACTCGTCTTCTAAGCCCATGAGAAGCATAGTATCAAGGGAATCTACGGCAGTGACACCCCAACCATTGAAGCTATCATCGCCCAAGTGAACGCGGCACTTTGGGTAGAGCGGAAGGCTTACTTGTCGATCGTTCTGTTCGAAATAGGTCGCAGTTCATCATGGGGGAAAGCATGGCGCTCGTAGCCGTGATAGGCGTGCAAGAACGCATTCTTTACTTGGGCTGCCCTGTCGGCCCAGATTTCTGGTGTGTCGGGAGGCTCAAAAAAGACGTGCTCCTGTGGGAAGAGCGTTTCACTGGTCTTCAAATAGCTGTGATAGAGCGTCCACAACACTACCGAGAAGGCCAGGACAAACGCAACATGGCGAATAGTGATGGCACGGCGCGGAGTGGGAGGAATGGAGATGCGAGTACCTGGCAGGGTGTAGCGACTGAGCCTGGTCAGAAAAGTCATGAGACAAAGTAGCGACTATCTCCAGATCTACGAGGGTCCGTGGGAATTATATCCCGCGAAAATATTACGAGGCTGAGTTTGAAAACTGCGGAAATATTCGAGGAAATTGTGTTGGGCAGCGAGCGACATGTCGAGCTTCGACAAGGTCGTCAAGTTGGCCTGCAAACCAAAACCGGCCCCCCCAAAGGCAAAGGTATGTCACCGCGACCTCGATCCCTCCTGGCCCACAACGTTCCGTGTCTCAGTACCTAGATCCCATCATCGCCGCTACTTGGTCCGAGGATGGCGCTGTTTACGATGTCTGCAAGGCCCTCGTCCCTCGTCTACGGGAACCAAATGCCATTGTGCGCAACGAGTCTTGTTGACCCTATGCTGTACCTCACCCCGCCCCATCCTGGATCGCACAGGTCGTATTCAAGGCTCTGATCGTCTTGCACACCATGATCCGCAACGGTGCAACCGACAACGTGCTTTCTCACCTCTCCTCTTCCGAGGTCCTGCGTCTGCGCAATGTTTCTGCCGCAAATTGGGAAGGTAAGCGTTCTGCTTGTCACGCCATACAGCCGCTTATTGCCGTCTGTCTAGGCTATAATGCTCCTCAGAACATGCAACACTACGCACTTTATCTCGACGCTCGCATACGAGCGTTCCGTGAGCTGAAACACGATGCAATCCGAGTACAGGCCGAGACCAATCGTGATCTACGCCTCAATAATTCCATCGAAGAAGACATGGCATACACCACGGCACCGCCGCCCAAAGCATCGTCATCCAAGTCCAAAGCTCCTCAAAGAAGCAAGACCATCATGGGTCGCAAGCTTCGTGTCATGACGGTGGATAAGGGCTTGCTTAGGGAAACAAAAACAGTACAGAAGATGATCGACTCACTCGTGGAATGTCGGGTAAGCTTTAGTATGACGCTCAAATGCACTCTAGTGAGACATTCACATTCAGTTCTATCTGGATGACCTGGAAGACGAACTCACTATCGCTGCATTGAGGATGCTTGTCAAGGATCTCCTTATCCTATTTCAGGCGGGTAACGAAGGCGTGATAAATGTGCTTGGTGAGGACCGTCATTTATACCGTCGACTCCGCTGTGCTCAATGAACCCCTCAGAGCATTACTTTGAGATGTCAAAATACGATGCGGAAGATGCCCTAAGCATCTATCGTAATTTCTGTGGTCAAACCGAGCGGGTCGTTGAATACCTAGGCGTTGCCAAGAAACTACAGAATCTCTTGAATGTTCCGATACCAAACTTGAAGCATGTGGGTTCAGGGTCGAACTCCTCGTGGAAATAATGTTAATGGAACTACAGGCCCCAGTTTCTCTCGCAAGTTCGCTTCAAGAGTACCTCAATGACCCAAACTTTGAACAGAATAGGGTCGAGTACAAGGCAAGCAAAGGAGCCGTCGACAGAAACCCTCAAGATCGCAATCGTGCTCCTTCAGCTCAGGTACCTAGAGGTATCGTGTCTGTCAATCACTTACACCCGAACTTTAGTCATGTTTACTCAAGGTACTCCTATAACATCAGCGAACCCGACGACTACCGAAGCACCGGTTAAACGCCCGTCCTCCCCTCCCTCTGGCGCTAATAGCAAGCCTGACGTCAATCGTGTGGCAGACTTCTTCACCTCCATTGAAGAGGAGCAAACACCTATTTTTAACCCCGTTACTGGCAGGTGGGTTCTGTTCTCATACTGTTGATCTTTTCGTAACAAAATACCCAGCGCCACCACCGATCAGTTCCAGCAGCAGGCGGCACACAATCCTTTCATTCAGCGACAGATGACTGGTGCTTTTCCTTCCCAGCCGTTTGGTGGGCAGGTTCAGATGCAATCTACGAGTTTCCCCCCTCCCTTGCCATTCCAATCTGCACAACCATTTCAGCCGACTCAGTCGCTATCATCGTCTCAGGCTAACAACTTTGCTATCGAAACACAGCGGACCCCTCAGCATCGGCCATTCTCGACGTTCGTTCCTCAACAAGCAACGGGTTGGCAACCCGGACCGACCACTGGATTTCTACAACCTCAACCCACTGGCGCAAATCCCTTCAGGCGGAGTATGCTCGTTCCGCAATCGACTGGAATGCCCACACCCAATAGCAATGGAATCCCGCCGATGCCTCCACCGCCTGCACTGCAAACAGAGCCCCTCTTCCAGATGTCGAATAACCTGCAACCACAGCCGTCTGGACAACCTATGGCTGTCCGACAACCAGTGGAAGTTCCTGCGCGACCTGCGTCCACACCGCTCACCAGCATTGTTACCAACTCGTCGTTTGCATCTCCTCCTATCGCGCAGCCTGTGAAATCACACCAAACAGGCTCGCGTAACCCATTCGGTGTTCCGGTGGCTCCGGCCCCGCCTGTTCCTAAACCACCGACCCTTTTTGAACTCTCCATGGGTTTCGGGCGGCCAGGTGCAGACGGTAGCCAGCCAACATCCCAGTTGCAGTCTGCTGCTGCCGGTAGTCACAACGCACAAAGCACCACTATCACCACTACAGAATCAACCTTCTCGACTGTTGCGTCCTCGTTCGCATTCACAAATCAACTTGGAGAGAGTGCCCCCTCCCTCAGTAGCGATCTGAACCGTCTTGGTTCGCATCCTTCCAATTTTCAGGTGGCTCCTACGAACAGCAGCTCGAATGCTTCGGATTCACTCTTTTCTTCCCTATCTTCTCAACCCACCAACTCCACTGTCTCTTCACTTACTCCCTCGACCCCGATGACCGGTCCCATCAAAACCCAGCCCACTGGTTTTGGTGGCGTGAAGCCCTTCAAACCCACTTCCAGCTTTGGTGCCTCGTTGCTAGAGTCCCTTCCCCCCATACCTCAATCTGGCGCTTCAACACCTGATCCGAGTGCACAAACAACCACCCATTCGTCTACTCCACCACTACCCACCCTCAATGGATCTGTATATGCGTCCAGAGTGGGCAAAGACAGTAATATACTTGGAACCATAAATCCCCAGCCAACGGGTGTACCTCTCGCTTCACAGAGCATGAACGGAGGATTCACTCCTGGTGTTGGTCTCCGCCCTCAACCCACTGGAGCTCTCGGAGCTGCAAACCCGTTTCGGGCGACAATGTTCGCCACAACGACCGCGCCGTCGACTGCAAGCGGCGTTTCCAGTACACTCGCGTCTTCTGCATCGACACCACCGTTTGGTGGCCTAAGCAATGGGACTGGCGCCTTGCCTCTGTTTGGTTCTGCATTCGGAAATGGTGCATTCAGTCCGTCTTTCACCCATTTTGGTCAGGACAGCTCGAATACGCAGCAGCAAAATGCGGCGGCCTCTTTGATCTAGCATTTCCCTGCTCCTTTTCTCTGTTGTCTGTTCACTCTCCCCTTTGATGTCGATCCAGTGGTTCTTTTTTACAAGGTCACTTTTAGCTCGTGATTTCAGTCCAGATTTGAGGACCCTCGACACTGATTTCCACCTTCTTTTCAAGCCACTCTGTAATCTAGGTACCTATCCGCACTCTCTTGAATACCCACCTCATGTACTCCAGTCCATTATTTATGACGTGTTCGTTGAGGTAGCACAACACTTGTAATTAGATGTAAATATCACGCCCGCGTCATCTCGGACGCGTTTTGGGACGACTCACATAAGTTAGTACACGCCATACCCCCGACGAACATCGATGGCATCGTAAGTCCCTTTTGCATCCCTTGCGCACGACTCTGAACTCGTACACCATGTCAGCGAGAATTCACATTCAACCACGGACGTTCCAGTTGGCGCCGACGCGTCTCCCTCAATGACCATCGAGACAGCCCTCGAACACGCTCGACGCGCATTCGCGCTCAAGAAGTACGAACAAGCCGTAGAATACTATGCCACGGCGCTCGAGTTGCAGTAAGTCGAACGCTTTCCACACCGTCGATCCGCCGACGTTCGTGGTCTTTCTTATAGGACAAAGAAGCACCACGAAGACGCGCCGGAGATGGCAGATTTGTATTTCTCATATGGGAAAGCGCTTTTGGAGAACGCGATATCTCAAGCGTCGGTGCTGGGGAAAGAGCCCGAGGCAGCTCCACAGGGCGAAGAGGAGAAACGTAGGATATCGCTCATTCCGCTCCATCACTATATATACCTAACAGGTGCTTACCCGCCACAGGGTCGGGAAACGGTCCCATCCTGGAGTTCGGAGACGAAGGGGAAGGGGAGGAGGAGGATGGAACCGTTGATCTATTGGGCCAATCTGCAAAGGAACCCGAGGAGGAAAGTGACGGCGAAGACGAAGGCGAGGAAGGCGAACCAGAAGATGACTTCAATGCCGCTTGGGAAGTATTCGAACTCGCTCGTGGCATATATGAAAAGAAAACCGACGGAGACGATCAAACCAAGCTGAAACTGGCAGATATCTACATCGCACTCGGAGACGTGTCCTTGGAAACTGGTGCGGTCCCAGTGCTACGTCGTTGTCGGATCGTTGATACATATCCCCAGAAAAGTTTGACCAGGCTATAACGGACTACTCTGCAGGTCTTGCCCTCAAGGTCGAGCTTTTGCCGACGTCCTCACGACAGATCGCCGAAGCTCACTACAGGTTGAGTCTGGTCCTTGATCTGACTTCCGGACGGCTCTCGGATGCCATTGAACACGTGGAGAAAGCACTTGAAAGTGTCCTGGAGCGAATTCAGGAACTGAAGGATGGGCTTAACGGCAAGTTGCCGCCCGCTCCCGTTGCGGAGCGAGAGGACAAGAAAGGGAAAGGGAAAGGGACACCTTCCCATTTGTTGGCTGGAGACCTTGTGCGGAATATGTCAAAAAGTCAAATGGAAAGCGAACTCAAGGAGATGGAGGGTCTGAAAGAGGATCTTGCCTTGAAGGTTGGTCGAACCATAGTACTCACCAACACGCTCTGACTAGTCTATTGTCCTCTAGGTCGACGAGCTAAAGACAACACCAAAGGCGCCGACAGAATCGGCTCCTGCTTTAGCTGCAAGAGTACTTGATCAGGAGCTGAACTCAAGCTCAATAGCTGTACCCGGTCAGGCGGCCATTGTCCACGATCTCACGTCTATGGTGAAAAAGAAGAAAAAGCCACTCGAAAATGAGGGTGGTGCGAAACGAAAAGTCGATGATGCCGACGGCAGTCCCGTAACAAAGAAGGCCAAGCTGGAAGATGACAATGACATTGCATCGTCGTGACGATGTCCTAGAGTTTATAACTCGTACATTGATATGTACTCAAAATGGGGTGCCAGATGTTTCTATCGGAGTATGCATGTATCTTTTCTTGCCCTCTCCCACCCCGAACTCCCTCACAACGTGTCCCTTTTTGTCTTTACTCCGCACCACATATTTGTAGATTACCAATCCCTCAAGGCCTACAGGACCCCTCGCATGTATCTTCCCCGTGCTGATACCGACCTCCGTGCCGAACCCGTATCTAAAGCCGTCCGCGAAGCGCGTGCTAGCGTTGACAAATATCCCAGCCGAGTCGACACCACGACAGAACTTGGATCCATCTGCCTCTGATTCGGTGACGATCGCATCGGTGTGGTGTGAAGAGTGAGTGTTGATATGGTGGATCGCAGCGTCCAGCGAATCGACAGTTTTGACGGAGAGTTTCAAGTCGAGGTGCTCCGTACGATAGGATTGCTCGTCAGAACTGACGATGCGGTCCGGATTCGCGTGAGCAACAGACTGAGGAATCG
This sequence comes from Boletus patriciae, assembly GCA_038093075.1. NCBI lineage: Eukaryota > Fungi > Basidiomycota > Agaricomycetes > Boletales > Boletaceae > Boletus > Boletus patriciae. The sequence goes on from JBBPRK010000688.1 coordinate 6,640, forward strand.
CGGCAAGGGTTTCTTCGTCACAGATAAGTTGCACGCCGGCAGTCAACAGGGCACGCGCGACCTCTATCCAGAGGGTGTGCAATAAGCTCCTGTGGACCAGCAGAGTCTCCGCGGCATTGCACGCAGAAGGGTAATCGATCTATATTGCTTTCGCCTCAATCATCTATCTCGGGGAACGGCTAGAGTACGCCAACCTTGGAGTCCACCACAACGCGCACAGCCTTTTCCGGATCGGCATCATGGTGCAGATAAACGTGACAGAGGCCATCTGCGTGTCCCATGACGGGAATTCTTGTATGATTTTGAATGTTTCTGACCAGTTCATTACTGCCTCTTGGGATAACCAGATCGATGAACTGATCGAGCGCTAGCAATGCCGAGACTTCTGCTCTGGTTTGGACCGTCTGGATGTAGGTTGCGGGCAATGACGACTGCTTCAAGCCTTCCGAGATGGCCTTGGCGAGTTCGACCGTCGTTCTGTTGGACTCTTTTCCCCCTTTCAAGATGGCGGCATTCCCTGTTCGGCGTATTCAACATACGCTACGGAAGAACTCGAGGGACTGCTCACCAGATTTGATCGCCAAGGCCGCTATATTTACGACGACTTCTGGACGAGCTTCGAATATGACCAAAAGGACGCCGATTGGACATGAAACACGATAGAGTTCTAACTCGTCGTCGAGTTTGGACGCGTATGAGACGATCCCGGTGGGATCCGGAAGCTTGGCAACGTCCGTGACACCTTTGACCATTTGTTCCCATTTGCCGGGTTTGCCAAGGTCCAACCGATTGAGCATGGGCCTCGACATACGGCCAGCGTCCACTTCTCGCTCAGCGTCCTCGATGTCTTCTCGATTAGCGCTGAGGATAGATTCTCTGTCCTTCTCGAGCTCGTCTGCGATGATTTTCAGAGCGGTTTCGCGAATGCTAGAGGGAAGCAATTGCGAAGCCTCAAAGGCCGTCTTGGCATTTCGGGCGAGGGCTTCCACATAAATTTCAGAGTCGGAGATGGATGCCATGGATGATGGAAGGTTGTCGAACGAGGCTGTCGGGGTTGAGGCCCGATGCGGCGAGGCCTTGACTCGGGGGGATGTTGTTCGCTACAAAGGATTATCTGATACTACGGATTGATAAACGAGCGACTGAGTGGCGAGCTCGGCATGCCATATAGGCCCGAAACGGCGTACTCGAACTGCGCCAGATTTCATGTTCGACTTGCGAGACTCGAAGGGGGCTATTCGCAGTGCAGACTTCGGAAGATCTGCGGATCCCTCGGATGCTTCGTGCTTCGCTCGCGGTGATCGAGGTGTTGATCCCTCTGTCGTACAGTTATAACACATCCACCCGGAGTCCTGCTGGATGGGTCTACCATGTTCGGAGCAGGGACCCGACGTCACGGTCGCATCCGAAAAGACTAAATTATATCTGAATCCTTCCCGTTGCAGAGATCGCAACCTTATGCAACCATAGAAGAACAATAGTAAGTAAGCGACCTACACAATAGTGTGGGTCCCAGCCTGCCCTTGTTTCCGTGCATGCCGTTCCGAATCTGTAGTTATAAAGGCCCTACGTAAGTCACTAACGCCCGCCTAACTCTCCCAGTTCCGTAACTCCAAGTCACTGTTGGCGTTTCGTTCTCCTAGCCATGGACTTGAAGTCATGTGCGATACTTTTGTTCCCATGGCTTGCCCTCACCTTGCTAGCGAATGCTCAGCATCCTGCCACAGGACCTACACCTCCTAGCAGCTGGCCGCAGGTTTACCCTGGCATGCCAACCTGTGATTATGGTCCAGAATGGCAAGCCTGTGCGTGCAAATATACTAATCTGTAACACCTCCTCCCGAGCTTACCTATCTTTGCGTGCAGACTTCCAAGTGACCGACAGTCTTCCCAACGTTACGTGGCCCCTTGCGCGAAACTGGGCGGGAAATATTCCTGTCCAGAGAGAGGGTCATCCGAATGATACTCTCTTCTTTTGGGCATTCGAGTCATCGAGCGGCTCGTTCACCACTGCCAGTGACGAACCGTGGGGTATCTGGCTCAACGGAGGGTGAGTTTGTACACTTGCACACTTTTTTTTGGCTGATCCATCGTGATTCGACAGTCCTGGTTCTTCTAGCCTTTTCGGGCTCTTCGTCGAGGTCTGTTTTATCACTTGGCATGTAAATTCATGTTGCCCAATTCACATCTGGCACAGAATGGCCCTATTCATATCTCGGAAAATGGTTCACTGTACGAGAACCAATATGCCTGGACCAATGTGGCTGATTACGTGTGGATCGACCAGCCAGTGTACGTCGCTCTTCATCTTCGCGATGGCGGGTCTAACGGATATGTCTCAGTGGGACTGGATTTAGTACTGCAGACTCAGAGGGTTATGGTGAGGACCATAGGCATATCATGATCTGAAACGACGTTGACGGTTGACTTTCCATCAAGTGTACAACGAGGACCAAACGGCGGCTGATTTTGTGAGATTTGGTCGTTTTTTCGTGGTCAAGTACTCATGCACCACCCAGATGGGCTTCTTGGAGAACTTTGTCGCAGTGTTTCCTGAACTCGCGACCCGTCCCTTATACCTCTCGGGTGAGAGCTATGCCGGAATGTACATAGTAAGTACTACCCCACCTTGAGCAGGTTTGCCCCCGTAACATTCCCTCAGCCTTACATCACCAAAGCTTACTTTGAAATGGACAACCCTCCTGTAAAGCTTGCGGGAATCGCCATTGGCGATGGGTCGATAGGGTCTGTGGAGGCCTTTGCTCTTTTGCCTGTGGCCAGCGTTTTAGAAACCTATCCGCAAATCATTGGGTACGATACCGACGTCCTGGAGTACTTCATCGAACAGTGCGTGAAAGCATATGTAATGATGTGGAAGTGTTGATCTGTTTTTAGGACACATCTCTGCGGTTACGACCTCGACCTCCAATATCCCCAACCTGAGCGCTTCCCAACCCTGACATATGTCCCTGGCAATAACCCTGCCTCTGCCAACACAGTTTCAGGGAAATACGGAACGAAGTTTACAGCGCAAGGGTTCATGCTAGAAGCTCAGAACCGGTTCGCCGCTAAGCTCACCAAACGAGACGGCAACCTTTCAAAACGCGAGAGGATGCGTGCGCGTGACGCATGGAAGCGCAGCCTCGCCGGTCGCGCGAACGGAACTATCGACTCTTGGTACGGTTGTGATCTGTACGACGAGATGGTAGACTACGCCGTCAACTTCACGTTCCCTTGGTGTACGACGTTCTTGTTACGATATTCTAATCGTTTACTGATTAAAGACTTGTGTTATAGCTTTAAGTCAGAGCTCGGGGGGCATGTTCGATGTTTACGACGTTCCTGATGCTTTGAACCCGGAAGTCACTCTAGATCCAACTACCTTCCTTGACGGTTTGTCCCTAGCCATGCGTCGATAAAATGTATACTGATGCTCCTTCGCCCAGATCCACGAACTCGTGCTGCCATCCATGCTCCTACAAGCAAGGATTGGATCATGAGTTTCTACTATCCGTTTGGTAACAGTAAGCCTGCTACCGCGTATCCCAATTCTGTTATTCATCAATCCGTCCATAGATTTTTCCGACTCTGACCCAAGTATGTTTCATCCCTTCTTTCGAATCTGATGAAAGGTTATTCAGGCGAACTTTTTCCCAGGTATTGCGTAGGTGCCCTGTCATAATCAAATATGTACAGTATACTCAAGAGCGATTAGACCAATGTCATTCTTGACTGACCTTGCGACGAATGCAACAGCGCATAACATAACGGTGGTTATATTTTCTGCAAACGACGATGCTCTCATCCCCCATCTTGGTTCTCAAGGTAGGCCGTCTATCGTGTTCATTGTGACGTGGCTAACGCGCATTCCTACAGTAACCATCCAAGTGAGGTTTCAGGAATAACTCTGAGCAATCATAGTGCTCATTTATTCCATTTCGTAGAATACGACATTCGGCGGTATCCAGGGCTTCACCCGCAAGCCGGAGACGCCATGGTACAACGACGCTGGTGAATTCGGGGGTGTCGTCCACCAAGAGCGTGGCTGGAAGTACATCCTGGCTGTAAACGGAGGACATCTTCTCGGTTATACCAACCCCGTCTCTGTCAGCCAAGATCATTTCCACTGTCTTGCACTGTCTAATGCTCTAGTTGCAGGCCCTCACGATCGCTCGGGAGTTTATCTTTGGCAACAACCAAACGGGACTCGTCACCAACACCAGCAGCGGATCGGCCACTGTCGTCGGAGGAGAGGTGTCCTCCCTCGGTGACAAAGTCATACCCGGTCAAGCAGGCATTTACTATGGTTCCTCCACGACCGCGTCCACCTATTTCTTCCCGACCGCCACTGTGGAAGCGTGGAACGAATTCGTCGCGACTGCTACTCCACGTCCTTGAAGCTGGGCCAAACTTGGCGAGCCTCGACCAACTCGATCGCACGCTCAAGGCACTTGTCCTGGGATTTATTTTTGCGTTCGCCTTCATGTTGTAATATTAATTTTTCCCTGTTTATAGTCTTTCTTTTCGGCGGGCCTTTTGGGATCGGACTCGTATTACAGATTGAACTCTCAGTCGCATTTATGATTGCTTGACTTGAGTCACTGTACCCTCGAGTCATCTTTGTCGTTATTGTGGACGTTATCCATTCGTTTGTTGTTGTAATGACCAGAATTTCTTCAATAAAACACCCTGAGCCGAGAAGAAAATAAGATGCTCGCGGTGTGTGTATGTAGATATCTTCCTCCCTGTTTTTCATTTACAGTCATGTAGTCTGTTGAACAGGCTCCGCCACGGTATAGAATTGAGAAATAGAGATATGACGTTGCGACCTGCTGATCTGGATTTTGGGACTTTGGTGGAAGAACACAACAGCACCCAACCTCAATAGTGACCACAAATATATTCTACATTGAGCAGAAGTAAGCATAAATCTTAGAGGTTAGATCGTGCCGAGCTCAATTGCAAACGCCACAGCCAGCTTCGAGAACTCCAACATGTGATCAAATGAGAATTCATCTGAGATATCAATGCGACTGGAAAGAATCAGTAACCATTCATGGAAACATGCCAGAACTTACTCTCTGCTTGAGTGAATATTGTCATGATTGGCGTTCGGGAACGATGACTCTGTAATACGATGCGTAAGATAAATACAACCACGTCAGAATAATATTACCAATGGTAAAGATGGATGGGTATCCAGCGTCGCTCCAAGATGCACTGTAGTATGTCGATTAGCACCAGAGGGGAGAGGGGGAACAAGATACATACTGGTCCGAACATGCATAGCCACACTTGGTCTCGACATAGGGGATAGACAGGTAGGCATCAACAAGTAGCTTGTTCTGTTTAGTCAGGCTGGGGAACCACATCAGCCTTCTTAGATAAGGAGAGAAGTGAAAGTGAAAATTACCCATCATCTACATAGTCCACAATCACACCAACTTCCTCATTGGTACCCCGTTTGACCCAAGCAGTCATGTCAAACTGACGGCGGTGAGCAAAACTTTATATAGCATTTGCGATCATACCTGGCTCATACCATAAACTCTCACGCCCTGAGCCTCGTAGGCCTGAGCAACTGCCCGTGATCCGAGCAACCCAGGCTCCTGTATATCAAATAAGCCTCCGACTGGTAACTTCGATCAAGAATCTCACCTCCGCAGAGTACCAATGAAACTCGACTGGTCTTTCGGGAGCAAAGCCAGATGCCAGGAGTGCACGATAAGACTCAAGGATGGTGACCGTGCCAGAGCCGTCGTCGTCAGCACCTGAATAAACTTGGCAAGATTATCCACCAATGCCTAATCAACACTGACCTGGCGCTGGCTCAAAAGGCCAGAAGGCGGTGCTGTCGATATATGAATAAGAATCGTTATAGCACGTAGACGAATCACTTGCCTGTCTTGATGAGCACCAATAATTACGACCCGATCATCTATCGGAGATGAACCGTTGATTCTAGCAATCTGCAACCAAAAGAATCAATGACAAGTATGTAAACAGCAATGCTGAATCCTTACAATGGTATGCTGGCCCCACGAGTGCTTGAATTCCTCTACCGTGATGAGAGGCCGCAACGAGGGGAACGCGTTGTCATCCGTAATCTACCATGGTTCGACCGACGACCATCACCAGCACAATAAACATGGATCATACCTCGTTCACCTTCGACAACAACCATTGCTGACTTTGTCTTCCGGTCTGCACACTTGTCCGTTAGCACAAGCACCGCGCAGTGCCACGACGTGACAGACCTCGCTGCGATAGTCTACCAAAGAACAATAATGAGCACCGAAGGGCAAGGTCGGATGAATGACTCATACATCGCGTCCGGAAGCTCGTAAACTTCTCAAGGTTTTTCCTTGGTCCTGCGGTCGACAAAGTTTCGATGACCTTGGTCACTTGTTTATGCAACCTCGGCGGTGTGTAAGAGACTGCTTGGCATTCAGCGAGGCTTCCGACCAGTCTTGGCACACACGCACCAGCGTCTTGTGTCCTCAAGTGGGAGAAGGCCCCGAGGTCAGGTGTATCTGTGCTAAGACACACCGTCGTCCCACAACACTCGGAACACCGAGTTGGGGGGTACCTACATGTCAAAGAATTTGATTCCCTTCGCCTTCGCCTCGATCTAGTTGGGCACATTAGTTCAACGCGCCGTGAGAGGTGGGCTCAGTCGGACCTTTTCGAGCTCTGTCATCCACACGGGGTCTTTGCCTTCCATTTGCACCAACCGCTCCTCATTGAGATCGAGACTGAATCCCTCCATAGCGCTGGAACTCGCATCGAAGGTCTGGCCGTTGAGGACGACCTGCGGAGTGCTCCCGGAGGTATAGAACGTAGGAATAGTCGCGGCGAGGGATCCCCCGACAACCGGGAGTAGCAGGAGAACGTGTCTCATGATGAACGAGGTTGGGAGAGACAGCGTACGTGGGTAACTAGGTTGGTTTATTCAAGAATTGAACTTGCATCAACAAGGTCAAACCGTGGCAAATCCCCGCTGCTGCCAAGTCCTTCCGGCCGGAGAGCGTTCACAAAGTCCATGACATTGCCGTAACTGGTTCTTCTAGGCCGGTGGCCCGGTGCGCCTGCGGTGATACGCTGCTCTGTCGCCGATGTTCGGATGCTTCGTCGGCTTCGCAGATCGTGACGAGCGCACTCATGATGAAGAAGCCCAACACCCATTTACATTCAGAGAGCTGTTCCGACGTTACACAAATTTGACACACAAGACAAGAAATTACACGGATGGAACAAAAATGTAGTATACAAGCTGGATGAGCGCCAAGTCGACGTCCTCGAGAACCAACGATGAGAGGGGGGGACTGGAGAGCCATTCGTAAACGTGGACCGATCGAGGTCGGCTTGCTGCGTGTATCGGTCGACGTTTCAGAAATGCTCCGAGAGAGGGTACGGATAAGCCGAGAACGAAGAGGACGCGTCGGAACAACCAGTTCGCGTTTCGTGTGCGTTCGTCTACTTTGGTTCCATGTTCCATTGACCCGACCGGAGGATCCAAGAGGCTTGACGACGACGCTTGATCGCGGCCCGACGCATAAAGTACCTGACCAAGAAGAACGAGATCTAGTCGAGACTCAGAACAAGAGGGGTGATGTAGACGAGAAATGGAATGTCGGACCGCAACGATGGTGCAGAGACCCACAAAGGCGACGACGACGATGACGGTGGTCAGGTTGGATGGCGTGACCGACTCGTTCGAATGGGCGGCTGGAACCAACGAGTCGACGACGGGCGTATGGTTAAATCGGGCCAAGATGTGCGGCGTGCTTGTAGTCATTCAAAGTCGATATCTGGTGTATGGAGGATGCAGACATACTTTGAGTCGTCCGAGTATACCGCTGGATAGGGTGGAGTAGCCGAGCTATCTACGGGTTCCGTGGCATCAAGAGCGTGCATGTCTTTCAGAGCGGTGGGGACGACGGTCACGCCCACATCTCTAGGCGGAGTTCGTTCCATACCCTGTTGCTGACAAATGTGGCTGAACTGTACAGTTTACCGGAGATTTCCGACAACGCTAATCGAGGATACCCTCTGGATATCGGTAGAGGGAACATTCGACTCGTCAAGACCACCGCCCTTCAACATGGCACGTCCCCCTTCTCCTACAAGACAGTCGCGCTCACCAACTTTTCCAGACAAAACGTACTCGCAAAGTCGGTGTGACCGGAAAGTATGGTACCGTGCGTACATCCCATCCCTAGCGTATTCGCTCGACTGACTCTTCGTCGTAGCGTTACGGTGCCTCCCTGCGAAAGCAGGTGAAAAAGGTGCGTTTTTATTTGCAGCTACGGCCGTCAGTGCCATGGCTGATCATACTTCTTAGATGGAAGTGACACAACACGCCCGTTACACTTGCACGTTCTGCGGCAAGGCAAGCATCTCCTTTACCTGCTTACCGAGGTACTTGACCGTCGAATTCAACAGGACTCTGTCAAGCGTACAGCAGTCGGCATCTGGCATTGCCGTTCATGCAAAAAGACGATCGCTGGTGGTGCTTGGACGGTGGCGACAACTGCGGCTGCCACGGTGCGGAGGTGAGCCATGTTTGCATGCACGTTTGAATGATCCTGTTCTAACTCTGGCACAGCACGGTTCGTCGTCTGCGTGAGCTGACAGAGGCATAAGATTCATGGGTTCTCGTTGCATGCCGTTACTGCGTTGTTTTACTAGTATCTCCATGCCTCATGACAAAAAAATAAACCATGTCGATTGAGGGATCACATTCACACTCGATGAAATGCAAAGTACATTTTATATTCAAGCAAACAGAAACAAATATCAGTGTGAATCCGTATCAAGGAACAGTCGCGGTCTCAAGTGGGGCTGTCGCCCTCTTCCTCGTCACTAGCACCCTCGTCTTCCGCATCAGTGGCGTTATCGTCACTGTCGTCATCACTCTCTTCTTCGCTCTCATTGAACATGAGAGATATGTACTCATCACCAAGCTGAGCATTTTGGGGCGAGATCTGCTCTGAACTCGAGGCTTTGTTAGAGGTACCATCAGAACCAGAGGTGACCGCGGAAACGCTAGCCGCGGCCGACGAGGAAGTGCTGTTCTTGGTCGTACTCGTTGCAGTCGGCGGTTTGCGGTTGCGATTTGCACGAATGACATGGGGAAGCTTGCATCCCTTGGTCGAACAAGTGCCCCTTTCCGCAAAGTCTGGACACTCGCGGACATGTTGCATCTGACAGTTGAGACCTTTGGAACAATACCCGAGGACTGCAAAGTCGCGACAAACGCCATGTCGCTGGCCCACGCGAACGTGAGGGAACGGACAATTCTCCCGGGTACACCGCCCGTTGTTCGCAAAATGAACACAGAGGGGAGTGCGTTCTGGGATAGGGTCATGCGAAAGATTGCAGGACTCGGCGGTGTTGGGACAGTTGCCATGCAAAAAGTGCCAGCAGATCGCAATCTTGTTGGGGTCGTGCTGGTACATACAAGTGAGACCACGGCTGCAGGCACCTGGGCAGCCGTGGTATGAAGAGGGGTCGTCTGCATTGAGGATGGGGTGTTGGGAGGAGGCGATTCGAGACGCACCTGTCATGGTAAAACGGGGGCACGGTTTGTTGAGATATCTCATGCGCTTGTTGGGTTGGCGGCCGCTGTAACGGGCGATCAGCTTGGAATCGTCGCACGAACTGTGGTGGTGGACAGACTGTGTTGGGCGACGGGTGTTGTCGAGGGTCATGTTACGGTTCCTTGGTCGGTGTTGCTGTGTGCGAGAAGATACCTTTGGTTTGTAAGCTCGATGGGTAGGGAGGCGGTGGCCGTGTGTTGTCCTTGAAAAATCCGCTGGTTGGGGTATCGGTTTGAGGGGGACTTTGGTAGATGCTAAAGGGGGTTTCGTTACTGGAGGGTGGTTGCAAACGGGCGAGGAAGACTCACGGCCCTTGCGAACGAGAGAGCGAGAGGACGATTCAAAGGTGACGCCGTCGATGACAACATCGCGGGTCGAGGATGGGGCTTGGGCTGGGCGAGATCGTTGCTTGTGCTGGTTGATTGCACCTGCGAGCTGGTCAGCGACGTTCTGCGGTGGTTATGGGCTGAATGTACCTGTGAGACGGGCGATTTCCGCCTTGAGCGCTGCGTCGGACGTCGAGGCCATGGCGGAGGAGAACAAGGAACGTGGTGCTTGGTAATCAACCACCACCGCCATGCTCACGGTCTCCCGCTGGATATTCGCGCTCAGCCTCGCGTGCTTGTGTTTCCTCTGGCTCACAGCGTCCCCGCCCAGCGTCCGCCCGCTCGCTCAGACCCCCTTTGTCGAGGACCGTTCGCTGACCGTCATACTGCCCGTCGTCCACAGCACCCTTGCCAGCCTCGACCAGCTGCTGGCTCCCTTTCTTGTCCCCACAAGCATCTACGAAGTCGCAATTGTCTGTCCCCGTACGCTCGTTTCCGACACGAATCGCAGGCTCCGCGTTGTTCTCTCGAATGCGACGCATGGCCATCCAAAGGTGTCCCTCTATCCATGGTCTGGCCTCATGCATCACCATCAAGCCTCTCTCGACGTCATCGCTCGAGTAAAGACGCAGTGGATTCTTCTCCTCGACGAACACGCTTTCATGCAGGTAGCAGAGTGTGACAGGGCGTATCTGGTGCACCCACGTGCAGTCCATCTCCCTGTTGGACCCCGCGGATTCGCCGGTTCGTCCCCTAATTGGTCTCAGCTCTCGCCCTCGGACCGCGTACAACCAGCAGCCTTTCTCGTCCCTCCCTTTGTCGCTCCTTCTGCTCTCCTGGCCGGGGCACCCCTCACCCCTCCTTCCTTGGTCTGGCCTGCACTAGGAACCTACATTACAAAATCGACCCTTGGCTTGTTTGGCGGCATCGTTATCGGCACGGATATAGCGACTTGCAATCCCAGGACGGAATTCGACGCTACCTTCCCCGACGAGGAGTCAGACGACCATTCGGGTTCTCGTGATCTGGGTTCCTTGGCTATATCCCCCAAAGGTTTCCTCATTTTGGCATTCCCCCGCAAAGAGGACCTCAGAAATTTCATCCCGGCGACGTGCAAGCTTCATCACCAGGGATATACCGTATTGGCCTATCTTTATGATACTATCCACGACCCTCAACTCTCCGGCGTTGTCGACGAAAGGAACTGCACTGTACCATACTTTCAGCGCTCGAAGGAAGCCCCTAGCTTATCCGACTGGCTTGCCTCTCTTGGATCCGTACCCGACATCGTGATTGGTTTGGACCACCAGGACCTTGTTTCATCGATGTTCTCGTTGATTTTGGAGCAACCCCCTTTTCTCAATACCACTCTGATCAGGCTTCCCCGCCGCGAGTTGCCATACACCGAGTGGATTGGTACCTTGACCCTCTATCAACTCCGCCGTTCGTCCTCTCTCTTCCACAGACTAACCCTAAACTACTCCTGAAACATAGATTGGAACGTCCCTGAAATCATACTCAGTGTGATCACAAACAATCGGCCACACTCGCTCCAGCGTCTGCTCGAATCGATCCAACGTACGCTATTCTTCGGTGACAAGGTCAATATACGTATCAATATGGACCAAACTTCTGACCCTGAAACCATACTTGTCGTGCATGGTTTGGATTGGCCCCATGGTGATGTTTTTCTCCACCATCGGGTCATTCACGGGGGCTTGCTCCCCGCTGTCGTCGAGTCATGGTACCCACACTGCAACGACTCGTATGGTTTGTTACTCGAGGACGACATTGAATTGTCACCTCTGTCTTATGCATGGCTCAAAATGACCCTCTTGCAATACAAGTTTTGTTCCTCTTCATCCGGGCAATCGCGCATCCTGACATTTCGCCAGATACGGAGAGTCCAGTCCCTCTTCTTCAAAGCTCTTCGGGATCAGCCTCTACCAGCAGAAAATCGTCGAACTCCGTCCTACAGGCCGCCAACCCTTCAACGCGCGCACGCTCTTCCGCGCCGCTTCGCTCGCCGACCCCTCCACTCCCTACCTCTCTCAAATTCCATGCAGCTGGGGTGCACTTTACTTTCCCTCTCCCTGGCGCGAGTTTCACGACTACCTCTCCCTTCGCCTCTCCCAATCCGCCCTCCCCATCGGCAGCACCATCGTCCCAAGGGTGCGTTCCAACAAGTGGACCAAGTCGTGGAAAAAATACTTTATCGAGCTCGTCTACCTCCGCGGCTACGTCATGCTCTACCCAAACTACGACGACTTTGTGTCCCT
>JBBPRK010000689.1:0-18839 GCA_038093075.1 Boletus patriciae
TAGTTCTCTTGGTTCCCCCCCATAACAGCCAATGAGATCACCTCCTGAACTGACTGCTAGGGCTTTCGGTCAGTTCCTATTGACTTTGGTTCCCTAGAGTACCACTTGATGCTGCTGCCTTTGGGCTGTTTCATGTGGGGCCCTATCAGCACTGTTGACCTCACCCTGCCAAACCATCCTCCGGCCCTCTCAAAACCATCAGCTCATCTCCAACACTCCCTTAATGGCCCATCCCATCCCATTGAGACAAGACCCCTTCACCAACATGCAGCCCTAGCAATTCAATTGGCACAGCTTCAACAGTACGCCCACAAGCCCACCCGATCCTATGGGCCGAAGGACCCTTCAGGAATGCCAGGCCCTCTCAATCCTGTCAGCCCAACTCTTGCACCCAAACCCTGGGTTGAACTGATTCCATCACACCAAAGCCCCCTTGGAGTCACTGGGCCCAGTTGACGATGTCGACCCCACCCTGCCACACCACCACCAGGCCCACTTGGCCCCATCAAAAGAGAGGCCCCTCAGAAACTACCAGGCCCCATCAAGCCCATCGGTCCATGTCCAACATGCCATTGTGGGGCCCTATCGACACTGTCAACCTCACCCTGCCACACCATCCTCAGGCCCTGTCAAAACCACCGGCCCATCTCCAACACTCACTTCATGGGCCATCCCATCCCATCGAGGCAAGACCCCTTCTCCGACAAGCGGCCCTATTGATACATTTGGCAGAGACTCAACAGTCCACCTACCACCCACCCAATCCTATGGGCTGAAGGACATTTCGGGAAAGCAGGCCCTCTCGGTCCAATTGGCCCAACTTGTGCACTGTCCAACACCCCATCTAAGGGCCCCCCAATCCCATCGAGCCATGCCCCTCTGCAGTAACACCAGGCCCTCTTGATTCCATCAGCATTAATATCCACACTTCAATTGTTGGCCCACTCTGATCACATTGCCCAAGGGACATTTTGGTAACACAGGGCCCACTTGATGCCATCAGTCCATTCCATGCTTTCTCAGGTCAGGCCTTTCCATCTCTGACGGCCTCACAATAATAACTTATTTGCAGCCTGTTTGTATCATATTCAATATCTTGAAACCTGGCCTGACCATACCTCTCAGTATATGACACGACCTGGGCCTGCCACAAGTCACCCGGGGTCATCCAGCCCCATTGGATGAAATTCACGCAGGCTGGGCGAGACCATCAGTATAAAGTGACTGCAGTATGTGGACTCAGTTGACTGAAGGATGGGTATACAGCCAGTAACTACTCGTAAGGCTATGGAATCAGGTTTAGGGATGTACCTTATGTGTATTAGCATCACGGGAATCCAGGATTTCGGGCAAGGCCTGGTAATGCCGTGTTAAGTCTTCTAATTAGAGTATTTGAAGTAATAATGAGTTGTCTTGACAAGCACAGATATTCCACTACCGTGGTAGGTTGGGCAGCCAATAAAAATCAGGTCATTAGCAATGTCACACATCACACCGCACAGCAAACACAGTGAAAGCATGTCAGTCCATTCTAACATGGCAAGTTGTGAAAGTTATTATAATGGTAGCTCTGCTGGACAATAAATATTGGGCTGTTAGTAATGTCATGCGTCACACAGCATGGCGAATGCAGCTGAGACGTGTTAGTCCGTTCCAAGTGTATACCCCTTACAAGCATAGGTCCCTTTGCACAGATATATAATCGTAATTACAGTGGCCAAGTATTGCAGACCATATCTTCGTCACACAGAAATATAATCTTGCTACCACTTCTCGACAAACCTCTATAATAGTTATGACATCACCATGACCGCAAGTCTTGCTTTGCCCACCAGGAAACCATTTATTCATGAGTGTTGCATAAAAAAACAATCCTTCTACCATTTTTCAAGTTGTAGTTAAAAACTTAAAATCACCAACACCAGATCCTTTTCACTTGCTTGCAACAAAACACCTAATTTACAAGCATTGCATTGAAAAACAATGTTTCTACCATTTTTAACCGTGGTACCAACACCACAAGTGTTGGCTGGGTTGCCACGGGAAATCTTATTTACAGGAATTGCCCTAGTTACCAATATTTAGCTATTCTGCCAGCCTCACTCACAATTATAGATGTTGAGCGATCACACAATTCTGAGACAACATATTCACCAGATTATTTATTAATATGAATGCTACTCTGATCTAAAAATCTAAATTAGCTCATGTGCGCTCCTGCGTTGTCAGTCGTGCACGCCCTGTGTTGTCAGTGTAGGAAATGTGTCCACAAGTTTACCATTATGAGGTATTTGGGGTGCCATTCCCGAGTTTTAGGCCAATGTCTTTGCTCTACGGTCAGCCATGCATATGTTTAGGTGTCATATGAACGTACTCCATGTTCCCCCAGTCATATTTGACCGGACATATGAACCTAGCTGTGGCATCATTATGGAGGCCGCATCCTATTCTATCATGTGAAAGGAGTCAGGGGTTTGCTGGGTCAGATTGAGTCAGCCACATCACTATAGAAGTTTTAAGGCTGGTGGCGCCATCACTACAAGTGTGTCTGCCCCTTCTGCTAGCTGAGACACAATGATCAAAAGTCCCATTGAAAAGATAACAACATAATGAACATTACCTGCTTGGTATCTAGTCCACTGATATTATCTGAGTCCAACACAGGGATCCAGTTCATCAGTCCTTGGTAGCCTTTGTATGGGCAGTCCGGCCTATACACAACAACATCAAAGTAGTGATCCCTACCACCATATTGGCAATGTCACGATGAACCCACTATTGCTGCCCCTGAATGCAATGTGTGGCCTCAAAAAACGATATATCGGTTTAGTGCGCACCCACAAGGAGTATTGAGTAGTCTACTTACCGGAAATCGATGTCATCCACCCACCTACACCTCTCGGCTGCTGGGTTGGCATCTCAGACTATTCCCTTCAGATTTGGTCACCTTGAAAACATTACTCACCTATCTCAACTGGAACACTGCACACTCATGCACCCCCAGGCTGAAAGCTTTCCTGGCAAGCAAAAAATTTGAACTTCTGATTCTGTGCATTGGCATCTACCAGCTCCCTGCAATGGTGAAGGATCTCTGAGCCCATAGACTGGTGTCTCGTCGGTTAGTGTAATTAGATGGGGCTGGTTCTGGGATACTTGGATCATGGCGGGTTTTGGACCCATGCTGAGCACGTGGTTCAGTGGCAAGTGGAAAATAAGTGTGAGATCTCACCTATCGATCTCACCTTGTTGCTGACACTAGTCTTGAGTGGAGGGAGCATTCACTTGGGCAATGCGGCTGAGACATCCGTCACTCTACAACACACTGGTAAGCTATTCTACGATGTTCTGGTACATAGTAGGCACTTATGCAGCATCAGCATCAGCAGCAGCAGCAAGCGGAGTATGAGGTGACCGCTGTTCAGGATCTTGCTAATGTATATGCATGAGTAAACATGTCTGGCATGAGATGATAGACGAGTGGCACTTACAGTTGTTCGGGGCACAATGCCCGACTTTGAGGGGTATCTAGATCGAGGTGAGATCTTACCCATGTATATGCACATGTCAAAATGTCTGGAATGAATAAGGTTGATGAGACCATGAGAGACGAGTGGGACTTCCAGGGGTTTGGGGTGCGATTGCAGATATTGGGGGCAAGTATATCAGTGTGAATCAGTAACAGAACTGACCAGCAGAGACGCACCAAGGGATATGCAGAAGACTACCTGGGAGGGAATGGGCATGATGCAAAGAGGGGTGATTGCACTTTGGGGGCGCCTAGATGAATGCAAATCAGTAAGAGGACTGAACACCGGTAGAGACGCACCAAGGTATATGTAAAATACTACCAGGGGGGCATGGTGGAAAGGGGGGCGATTGCAAACTTGGTGGCACCTAGATGAACGTGAATCAGTAAGAGGACTAAATCATAGAGATGCATCAAGGTCAAAAGAATACCAGGAGGAAACAGGTGTGATGGCAAACGGTCTGCAAGGGTTGGGGGCAGAGAAGCAGTCGGTTGTTGACGGACGAAGAAAACAAAATGTACATGTAAAGGACATGAAAGAAATAGACAAGGGAGGGAGAACGCTCCGACGAATCTTCAACCCCATTGTCACTCGATACGAGGAGGCGACGGGGTGACTCGATGGACACAAAGTCCAAAAGCGGTCTCTGGATGACACAAAGTCAACGCAGAGCAGAAATTGAGCAGCACAGAGCCAACTTGGGGAATCCTCGAGGTCTTGTGGGGTCTTGAAGTCCATGTGGGGAGGCGAGTGCGTCGTCAGCGGGAGTCATGGTGGCAGTGTGGTCACTTCAGTATCACAGGAAAAACATAGGTGGTGTGATGGTGGCTTGGTACTTACTAAAGTTATTTGTAAACATTTTCCACTTGTTTATTCAATACACATGACTAGTACTTCATTCAAACCCAATCAGTCGACCGATCAGTGGTCACCACCCCACCTTCTCCACACTGACGGTGACGTGTTCACCCTCTCCTCTTGACTTCCTCTCCAACTTACCACCACAATCACTGCTTAAACCACGACCACACCCCGGCCGCCACCAAAACCCCCCACCGACAACGTGCTCGCCTCCCCACATGGACTTCAAGACCCCACAAGACCTCGAGGATTCCCCGAGTTGGCTCTGTGCCGCTCAATTCCTGCTCTGCGATCAGACTTTGCGTCACGCAGAGATCACTTTTGGACTTTGTGTCCATTGGATCACCCTGTTGCCTCCTCATATCAAGCAACAGTGGGGTTGAAGGTCCATTGAAGTGCCTCTCCCACCACCCTTGATTGTATCTTTTAGTTCTACTTTGGTACATCTCTACTTTCCCCCACTCTTACCGATCCCTGTGGATTCTACTAGACACCTGTCAAGCAAAAATGGCGACCACGCTCACATGCTTCAGACGTCAATCATGCCCCAACGACCATAAGTACATCATATTTTAACTAGGGATGAAGCTTATAATACACAATAGCTACAATCACCTATCTGGATGCCAAGGCCATTGCCTGTCAGAGCCACGGTGTGATGGTATACACCTCGCTGAATATGTCATTTGTCCCGGAGCCCCAGCTCAACAATGAAGAACTTCGTGCCTGAGTGGATGGCCGTTTTGGG
This sequence comes from Boletus patriciae, assembly GCA_038093075.1. NCBI lineage: Eukaryota > Fungi > Basidiomycota > Agaricomycetes > Boletales > Boletaceae > Boletus > Boletus patriciae. The sequence goes on from JBBPRK010000689.1 coordinate 5,137, forward strand.
CTCACAGATTGCTTTCAGTGGCCGCAAGTGTACTGCAGGGAGTTTGAATACCCATCTGCATCCCTCAACGAGAGCATCATCCCGCTCCTGACCCGCTCGCTTGGGCATGGTACACCCCCACCCTGGAAGATTTTGTTGCCTTACCCGCAGCTGTCTTTGCCATCGGCAAACTGAAGCAAGAAAATGCGGTTGGGATCGCAATGTTGTACCAGAATGCTTCAACTTGCTATGCAGCGTGGAAGAAGACCGACAGCGACAAGCAAGACATTGCTGTGAAGATGGTACAGTCTCTCCAACATACAGTGGTGCTATTACTTCAACATCCTCTCACATTCCACGATGTGGTCACCTTTGTCGCAGAAGCTCAACCCATGTTCCTCGACATATACGCCTTCTTGGACTTCGTCAAAGTTCTCATGCCTCATCTCACCTTCCCCTCAGTGTCTCATCCTGTCTGAACGGATTGGATGGGAACATTCACTCAAGATACTGCTGTCTGCGATGAACCTTTCCATGCCAGCGTCCCCATGTGGCTCACACAATTGGACTTCACTATCACTGAGGACACCATCATCGAGAACCCAGTCAATCAATATTCACCAGAGTTTGCAGAACAATATTCAGCCCCACGGTCATGTTTGCACTCGAGCCTGATCACACTGCCAACATGTCCGTTGCGATGTCGATGAAGAAGCGTCAGATCTCCACTAATGGCCCGATTGTACAGTAGTGTGTTGGTTGGCCCCATGTAATAAACAATAATTGGATGCTCTGATGCATAACTAGCATTAGCAATTGGATGTCACAGTATTAATAAACTCGGAATCGTTGACTTCAAGTGAAACAACCCAAAGGTAACCAGCGTCAACTGGCACTCTAGGGAATCAAAGAAGGGATACACACTGAATGCGCTAGCAAGCAGTTGCGGAGGTGATCTCACTGGTTGTAATGGGGAAAAACCAAGAGAACTAAACTGGAGTTCTCTGGCTGGGACTTGCGCCCTTATATACTACTACATATGTGTGTACATGTTTATACCGGATCTACCGATGAATGTTCTAGAATATTCCGGACTCTAGTAGCATGAGGTAGAAGCGTGCATCAAGCATGGCCATGAAATGGAAAGGAAGTGAAGCATGAGGCAACCGCACGGCGGTGGCAGAATGGAAGGAAGGAGTAGGGCATAGCCATGCACTGCACAGAGATGAAAGGCATGAGGAGTGCATGCGGCATGATGTGAAGAGAGGAGAGAAGCATAGGGACAGCATGGCTGTCATAGGTTAATCTGATAAGATAAGAAAGAGAAGAAAAGAAAACGACTAAGTCCGTTAGGACGCCGTTAGGCGTATCGAGCCGTAACATCAAGTCGGTGTTAACTTGCTTGCAGAAGTGGACGTAACATCTAGGAGAGACTTTAAATACATGGAACTATTATCCACTGGCATGATATTGGAATGGAATGCAAACGTACTATGAAGCGGCCCGAGACATCACCTTGTGTGCCTCAGCGTCCTTTCGATCCAAGCAGCAAGGGGTAAACAGAAGCTGCCATAGGATAGAACAGTATTAATGAATTAGAAAGAATGAAAAACATGAAGAAGGGGGGAGGAGTGTTGATAAGACAAATTAATCATGATATTCGGGTGGAAAGGTGTGTGGGAGAAGAGGGGGTCTGCCAAAGTGGTCGAAAAATGTCTGAACATAAAAGAAAGTAGCTCGTGACATCACCTCGTATGCCTCAGCCTGGCAGTCCTTCGGTTCCTTGGTGACACTCACCAGGCTGGCAAATGCTGAGAACAACGAATGAGCGTCAGGCCAAGCAGTGAGGAGGAAACATAAACTGCACAGGACTTACACGTTGTCAGTGAAGCTGTCCATGAGGCCCAGGTCTCCTGGCTTCATTGGCAGCGGCTCCTTCCACATTACCAGGCCCAAACTGCCAGGGAAGACGCAATAAAGGAGAGAGACCCTTTCCTCCCGATGGTTGGCCCAGAGGTGAGGTACCATCACCTGACCAAGTGCACGAAGCTCGTTCAAAAGCTGATCTTGTACGTCTCCCACAAGATGGCTTGGATGACGCAAGGAGGCGGGTTGAGTAAGGATGCAATAGGAATAAGTCTTTCGCACCATTCCACGTTTTCCTTGGGGGCCCATGAAGATCCTTGAATGGTGGCGGCACCTGTCTCCCCAAATATCTCCAATGTGGCCAACTTGTGGCTCTTGGTCAGAGTCCTTGCCTGACCAGAGGATGGACCAGCACCAAGAAGTTCATCCTTTGGAGGTATGCTGTGGAGGAACTCCCTCCACAACTGTGCCGAAGGGAACTGATGAGGGGGGTTGTGGTCCAGCTGGCTGATCCAAAGGGGACGAACTGTGAGCCAGCTCGTCATGAAATGTTGGAGGCATTTGGGGGTCAGGCCTGTGATGAGAACGGCAGGCTTGGGAATGTGATACCCGTGATCCACTGAGCTCTGCTTGACCCTGCCAGAGTCCTTGTCCACGCGTTTCATCGTGTTCTCCCATACAGGCAACGGCAATGGCATTTCCGGGACTCGCAACTCATCCCATTTGTTTTGGCTACCAGATCCACCACCTCAATGTTAATTAGTGCAAGGTCCGAAGCATATTTGTGTTCGTATACTTACCTTGCTGTATTTGCTGAGGTCGGCCACACTGCTTCTGCTTCTGCTCTCCTGTCCTCACATGAGACTGAGTGGGCGCCTTGCCCGCTTGGGAGGTGCTCTGGGAGGTAGAGTTGATGGGAGCGCCGGGATGTGCCATGCCCATATAGTGTCGACGAGAGTGGACGTGTTGAGCAAGGCCCCCTCGGCCATGATAAATTAGGTCAAAAGGGGCTGATTTACCACCCTTGGAATACATACCTAGGATGATATGGTCGGGGAAGGAAAAAGTAATGATGTGAGTGATGACTTACCTATTCCACCACAGTCAGAGCTCACCAATGAACTTATGCTCACCTTCAGTGGGGGCCTCCTCAAACCACTCCACAATGGCATTATAAAAATCATGGCAGCTAAACATGCTGTTGATGAGAGCCCATGATCCACACGATGACAGGGCAAAGCGAAGCTAGAATGCCAGTTAGATGGTGAGAGCATTCCACAGTCAGAACAGATATTGGATTGGTGACATACCTGGCAAGCCACATAGGCTATGGCATGTGGCTCAACCGTCTATCACCATGACAATGTTTTCTTGAAGCACTTGGCTCTTGGGGCTCATTCCCCAAGTCGTCTGTGGATGTTGGTGATATAAAGATGGCTTTAAAGGCCTGAGATATGGAGTGAGCGATGGCTGCGTGTATTCAAGTGCTAGACCTACCCTGACCAACCATGCACCCTTGAATAGACCCTTGGCTGGATCCTTGGGGTCGAACTGGCCATCAGCATATAAAAACATTGGCCATGAAAGTGTGTTTATGGGGAAGTTGGGATGAAAATCTCAAATGTTCTGCTGATCTCTAATCATGAAGGTAGTCAGGTCTGGTAGACAAGAAAGATATACATACTTACGAGGGATTATTCCAGTCGTAGTCGACCAGACACAAAAGCTTGCCTGTGGCGTCATTGTAAAACCCTCTCCCGCTCTTGTCACTGATAGAGAGCGGAGGATCTGGCTTTGGGGTGCCTTCCATGAGCCAGTGGACCACCAAGATTTTGAGCCTGTGGGTATCCTCATTGCGCCCACTGTCAGCTCCTTTTCCGAGCTAAATTTGCATGAGCACTGTGTTATGATGCTGAACGAGAGACCTACCTGTTGGAGAACGTCCTTGAGGTCTGTTTGGGGGACCTGACCAATTGAGGGAATCCATCAGAGGAGCGCTTGGTAGTTCTTGTACAAACGATTCTCCCTAAGGTACCATGTCAGGGACGTGCACAAAGGGGAGGGGGAGCAGCACACTGATTGGTGTGGTTGACTGTGACACCCACACTAGCAGCATGGGCTCAATGATCCGCCTCTGCTAACATGTTGTCGATGGTGTCATCAAATGACATGAGGTGTTTGATGAGACGCCCTTTATACCCAAAATACTCAGGCCCACTGCAGGAGAATTTGTTAGATAGCACGTACATGCAATCAATGGTAGATACTCAGTGTTTTACTCGAGCAGCGGTTTCCTCCATCTCATTGCAGGATGCGAATGTGGTCCTCCAAGGAGGTGATTCGGGTCATCATTGAAGTGGGGTTGGGGTTTACAGCTGTGATGTTTGCAGTGGACAAGTTTATGTCTGCAGCACACAGCAATCAGAGAGCCAAGGACAGGGACTGTCGAATAGCGTGCACTGGCACACAGCTAATGAAGCTCCCAAAATATTCTGGGAAGTAAGTACAAGCCCCGGCTTGTACCGATCAAGAAGTACAAGTCAATGCGGCACCGTTCCAAATCGGAGATCTGAATCATGACCCTTATCTTGCACGAGGTCAGCCTCAGCATGAGGCTGACTGTTAGGTATTGCTGGCAATAACATAAGTAACCAAACAACAAGTGATTGGCTGGTGGGCACCTAAATGGCCCCAAAAAAGTACATTTAGGTCATATCAGCCGCATACCTTGCACAAAGAGTGCTTTTCTGTGGCGTTCCAAGTTGCAGAAAGTTCAAGTTGGATAACAAAACTCAAACCCATTAGGTTCTGAGATTCAAAAGTCCGCCAGCCTCCCCCCCCCCCTCTGGGCTGGACCCTTACTGCATTGTGTTATGCCGAGATGCATCAGCAAGGCGCCATTAAAAAAAGGTAAACTGATACAACTCACCCTGAGATTGCACACCTAGTAGGTCTATACAACACAGAACGCAAATTATATAACAGGCTGAGTTGTGTAAGAATGCCGGAAGGGAGGGTATGACCTGGCAAGGTGTATTAATAGGATGCACAAGATGCAAGATTTAAATACCTACCCCACTCATTGAGGAGAGGTATACTCTATCTGCCCACCCTCTACCTCATCGCTACTGTCTATGGCCGTTATATCCAGGCCCTGTAGGTCCACACTGCCAGACAAACTCGAGTGGATGATCTTTTTGCTGGCCAGCAGAGAGCTGCACGAACTGGCTAAATATCTCCATGTGGCTTGTCATGTCAAAAGGTGGTAAGTGGACTTTGAATGGCGAACTTACATGGTACTGAATTTCTGCACAAAGGCTCCAGCCCATCCTTTATAGAAAGATCTCTGTTTATCGCAACGTCACTGCCAAAGATCTCATAGAATCACTTACCATACGGCCCAAGCGGACCCAGTACTTGTTCATTGGCATGTCCATCCACCCTGGCACCACAGTCAAGCTCCTTCAACTCTGTCCTCAATTGATAAACCTCATTCTGTGTGCAGGAGGCCACATTCTGGGTAAACATCACATAGTCGTCGACACTGTCAACAGTCTTCCCTCCCTGAAATTCCTCTCCATCGATCCAGCTGTGGTGTTCCAAACTTGCTTTGTCCATCTCCCTAATGCATCTATGTTCCACTGTATCTCGCACTTGGATTTGACAACCCAATGGTCCTGGGAAGCAGTCGCAAGAGGATTTCAATACCTATACTGCTTGACCCACCTCTCCATCACCTGGAAGCAGTCTCGTTATGTCGCAGACGCTTTGCAAGTCTTGCTGCATTGTCCTGACTTCGCAATGTTAGTGCTCTGGAGAGATGAGCTGGCAGTATACCCACTTGTCATCAATAGCCTTGTGAGACATGGGCTTGACGATCCACACACCGTGGTCCTGAGCAGAGCCTCATGCTGGTACTTTCAGGTCGACGGGGCCACTGGTTGCACGCAGTGCGTATAATTGCTTGGCATGAGGAGAACAACAGTGAGTACCCTCGTGTTTGTAGGCTGTATCACACTCACCTTGCTTTGCAGTCACCACCGCAGAACATCCTTTGTTCCTAGAGGATACAAGCACATGTCCCGAAATCAACCTTGCAGCATTTCCTTGGGAACACAATTGATGTGCAGGAGAGGAGAGCAGGTTGGTAAGAAAGGGGAGTAAGAAGGAGTGCCGGTTGTCCTGAATTGCTGGGATTAGCACTGATACATGAACATATTGTACACACTGTTATGAAACCAAACAAGTGGATAATGAAAATTGAGGAAAGGGCAGGGACAACGAGGAAGTGTTGAACTTGAAATAAAGATACAATCGAGGGTGGTGGGAGAGGTGCTTCAATGGACCTTCAACCCCACTGTTGCTTGATACGAGGAGGCAACAGGGTGATCCAATGGACACAAAGTCCAAAAGCCATCTCTGTGTGATGCAAAGTCTGATCGCAGAGCAGGAATTGAGCAGCACAGAGCCAACTCGGGGAATCCTCAAGGTCTTGAAGTCCAGTGTGGGGAGGTGAGCACATCGTCAGTGGGAGGTCTGGCCAGTGGGCGGTGGTGACATGGCAGTGGTGGGCGTGTTGTTGGAGTTGTGCTGTTTCTAACTTCGGCCTGGCTTTGAAAGCACACTACGTCCAGTGCCAATTACCACGCCTCCGCACAACACTTGTATATACTTGCTCCAGTCTCTCAAAGCCAACATGAATGACATCGCTTCCATGCCCCAACTCTCTCCTTCTTCCTCAGTCACTTCAGCGAACTCTACTTCTTTACCTAGTCCAAGAGAGGATGATCTAAGTCTGCTCATAGAGGCAAACATCAAATTCCCACCCAGCAACACCCCAAGAATCAACTTTCCAAGCAGCAGCCCCCCTCCTGTAAACCCTCATGCAATGCATCTCGATACTTGCACGGCCCACCACTTGCAACAGTGCAGACATTGCTTTCATCCATACACCCCTCCAACCAAGACTTCCATATGGGACCATCGCCTCATATCTCACTCGCTTGGACTGTCACCCCAGTCTGATATAAGTCTAGAGGATTTACAACAGGTACGTACTACAAGTGATTTACCAATCATTGACTGACTTTGGTGACTCAGGGCAAGGCCTTCCTTCTTAGCGCTCTCTCTGATATTCCCCACTGCATCTTGAAGAATGTGTACAAGTGCAAGCTTGCAGACCATGAGCATAATATGTACCGCGTCACCCTCAGTATGGCAGAGATCAAGTCCTCCAAACGGCACCAAGATCTCCTCAAATCCATTCGAGAGTGTCACAAACAGGATGTTGTGATGAACGAGGAACAAATCATGCTCTTGGGAAATTTTCTCGGCATGAAGAATGCCACCGTTGATGATATGGTAGGGGATGAAGATTTAGAGAGGGCGAATTGGGAAGATGGATTGGTGGAACTAGGGGCGTCAGATGAGGAGGTTGGTTACCTTGAGGAGGCTATCCAGCTCCTGGGCGGAGAGTGGGGGTGTAGCTCATCCGACGAAGATGGGAGTTCCAGCTTTGAGCTTTTGTTTATGCCACGTCTGAGTACTATGCCTGGTCACCGCGTTGGTCCCATCAATCTGTTATCATTTGCCATGCTAACCAAGCAGTAGAGCTATTCCCTAATACTCAATGAGGGTTTACCCTTGGAGTCTGGGTTGTGGTCTTATCAAACCCGATATTGCTTTGTACCATACCCCCAACCACCGTTCCTACACACTCCAGCAGCCACTGAGCACGGCCAGCAGGTGTTTGATCATTTGTGGCCCACTGTTGCTGCCATCCAACCAGTATGGCCCAGTATCGGTCTTGGTTCAGTCAACGATCATGAATCAAGTGTTATGGCTAGACACATGCACCAAAGCCCTCATGTGCCTCCAGCTCTTCCACCCACCTCCACGTCACCAACCCCTGCACTAGTTGTGCCCTGGGCCCCTCAAGTCCCCACTCCCACATTCCCTGCGCCCACACCCACACCTGCACCGACTGCCACTCCCCAGGCAGCTGGTGTTGATGAAATGAAAAAAAGAGTTGTTGCACATGCGAGATGCGAAATTGTTTGACTTATGGTGGTTGAATGCACAGTTCCCAATAAGGTGGACCAAAAAAGTATGATAACACACACCACATCCTCTGCAATTCTATCGGCCATGGGAGACATGGTCACGCAACCTCCAAAAGGGATAGAACAGGAGATGAGGGAGATGATGTGTGAGGTACGGTGGGTGTTCAAGAACTATGCCCTGTACCATTTGCACAGGGAATTCAGCCTTCACCCACCTCAAGGGCAAAACGTGAACACTTACCGGGCGACTAGAGTGCGGAAGTTGTTGAGGAGCTACGAGTTTCTTCAGGAGGACCCCTCGCTCCCCCTTTTTTCTTCTTCCTTCTTTGAAAACTTCCTTCTTGATGCACTGACACTATTCCCCTTTCAGTTGAGCTCTCTCATCAAATCCACGCACCTCGATAATATCTTCTGCCTTGCCAGGGCAGCTATAATAGCTGCCCTGCATGATTTTGATGAAGGGCCATACCAACAGCATAGCCTGGATGGGGAGACCTGGTGAGGATATTACAAGGAAATAATGCTGAAGGTGGGGGGTATGTGAGCAGGCCTGACCGCCGGCCTGTGGCTGCACAACTTCCAGAGCCAGTTGTTGGCTCGCACATAGGGAGCATAGGAGTGGATAGTCGATGACTGAATAGTTGCATTAATTGTGGCTGGGGCAATTGGTGTTTGAGGGGCGACTAGAATCTTTGTGGCTCAACAAGAGCACAGGCAGGGAGGGGCATACCTAGTATAGGGTAGGAAGAAACTGGAGCGAAGTGTACTGCCCTGGAATTGAACAAGTGAATGGCTGCGAATGTTGAGGAAGGGGTAGGGACAGCAAGGGGTCTTGAAATAAAGATACAATCAAGGGTGGTGGGAGAGGTGCTTCAATGGACCTTCAACCCCACTGTTGCTCGATACGAGGAGGCAACAGGGTGATCCAATGGACACAAAGTCCAAAAGTGGTCTCTGTATGATGCAAAGTTGACACAGCGCAGAAATTGAGCAGCACAGAGCCAACTCAGGGAATCCTCAAGGTCTTGTGGGGTCTTGAAGTCCATGTGGGGAGGCGAGCGCATTGTCAGTGGGGGGTTTGGTGGAAAATCCAATTACAACAATGGCATTTTGAGGTGCATGGCAGACAGTATTGCGGATATTACCAATCAATATATAGAGTGGATAATATTCATTATTGCCAGTTGTGACAGTGTCATATCCCCGAATTTGACCAAGTCCAGCCCCAACCTCGGACTACCTCAGTCCATCTCAGATCACTCAAACTACTCAGTTCACTCTCGGTCTCCTGATCTCGGTCCCATCTTGGACTACTTGGACTACCCCTGATCCCCAACATCACTCCCATCTTGGACTACTCGGACCACCCCTGATCCCTGACATCAGTCCCACCTCAGATCACTCAGATCACTCAGACCATTCGGTTACTTGGACTAAGTATGACCTTTTACAGACTACCCCATTTAGACTCGCTTGTCTTGTTATCCTGTCACTCGCTTAACCTCACATGTACTAGGCTTGCCCTTAGAGATCCAGTGTCTACGCCACTCAGATCTTCGGGTACTGCCCCCATTCATTCCCCCAGACCCTGTACCTCGCCGTCACTCGGACTAGTACTTTCTCCGAGCATGACGCTTTTGGTCTTTGGACACTGCCTTTCTATTGTACTATATAAACCCGGACTTTGTAGCACTAGTTCTTTAGTTTGAATATTTCATTGTGTTCTTGTCTCGTCCTCTTGTCATCACGTCACTGTCCTTATACCCATGCCCTCTAAATTCCACTTGTCCTCTTGACTCCCTCATTCGACCTTCCGGTCTGTTCCCCCTAAGTTGACCTCAGACTTAGAGCTCTGAAATAGCACTATACTCATCGTTGTCCCCAGTCGTAGACCACCGCTTGGTAGTCACTCCAAGTCTACCCGACTTGTCCCCGAGCACATTGAGTACTGACCTCCCCTATCATCCCTGAACCCTCAGAGTTCCCTCAGACTGACTTGGTGCTGCCTCATTAGTGCATCGGCCCTTCATTCCCCTCTGATAGGTTCCGAACGACTATGTAAATTCGGGGCAACTAGACTTGGAACTCGGTCGCAGCACACAAGCTGAAGCCAAAGTCCCGCTATGACAAAGCCCTGCTCTCAGAGTTCTGGAAGCTGGCAACTTCTCCTCTTGCTCTCTCCCTTCCCCTTCAGGAATTTCCTTCCTGCTCCCCACATTAGGCTGAGTAGTAGTAGGAGGAAAATCACGTCTCTGACAGACAGATACTGTAGTTTTGTCACTTCCCAAAATCACAGGAATGAATGTAGATCTATGTGTCCATGGATTTCCAGCTATTTTATCCTGGGTAGCAAGTTGTAAGGTACAAAGTCCGCCTATAATGAACAACTTACTGCATGGAGCCATGCCTAATCCCCAGACATGAAGTCTTGATATCACTGTTTGTCACTTTGGACAGAGTGTTCCCAATATGGCCCATAGTCAAATGAATCTTCAAAGCCTGGTGTAGAGCTCTGCTCAGCTCTAGGTTGGGATCCCACCTTTCCAAGGCTTTCTAGCTATGTTTCCCACACTTGACTGGTCAGGACCGGTCCATATTACCAGTTTCCGTGTCCTGGGAACCTGGTTCCCCTAGTAGACTGGCTGGCCTAACTTTATTCCGCTTATAGTAACATCCCTTTTGATCATTTTGTGTGTATTGACATTCAGATACCTATTATTTGGTGTTCCGAACCTTATTTACAGTAACTACACAGTCCTGGGCAATTTCCGGACTATAAAGAGTTTGTACTTCGCATTTTGAATGCATCTTTCCTCACCTATTCGATTCCACGGGCCTTAGGTACTTTCCCCTTTGTCTTACTGCATGTCCGAGTCCACTACAGGGCTTGTCGACCATCTCCTGCACTTCCAACTGACCAGTACTCAACTGGTCCACTTTTCCACAGTCCGGCCTACCTTCGGCCATCCTGTAAACACCTTCTCCTCCTCTCCCCTTTTGCCCGAGCCATCACTGACCTGTTCAGGACCCTCTTTGGGAACAAGCCTATCATACCTCAGATCCCCACACATCTCCTGGCTGTCCCACCACAGTCAGGTTTGTTGTTCTACACCAGGCTTGTGAGCATGTTATGAAGGCAAGTAAGGGGATCACAGAACCAAACATCAAATAATTGATCCATCCATGATGGCCAGTCCTGTGACAGCTTGTTGCTGGAGTATTTGATATAAAGTTTTGACTATTTCATCCCAGCCAATGGAGTGCTATCGATAGTGTTGTACAGATGTTTTGTGCTTGTAAAGGATGGTATCTGTTGTGTGGGATTGTTGGGATTTGCCTTGATTAGAGTTTCCACCCATATATCCATGGGGGTGTCAATTTGCTTGGTGCTCATCTCAGTACATCAATACAACAAGTCAGCCATTTCAAATTGGGTATAACAGGTGTATGGAGTCCAGCTGTCATCTGAGGCAGTATGTAGCAGTGGTGGTTGTGCGTCAGGTGGAAGGAGGTTTCTGTCTATGTCACAAGGTTGTCCTACAATATTAAAACTTGTTTAAACAGCAAATAAATCAACAGTACCATTGAAATGAGGGTAAAATACTTGGTGCAAGGTGCCACCCATCCTCAGCTCTTCATGGCATTGCCAATCCGGGTTATGGTGACCCCCATTTTCAGCATTGGATGGCCCAAGAGGGGAGTGGGAGCATGTCAAAGGATCCAGAGATGGGGCCAAGGGTGATAGGCTACAATGGTTATTGTGGGTAGTTGGATGGGCTGCTCAGTGGTGTTTAGTTTGACCAGCAAGGGTTTTGAACCAGCAGTTGCATCCTGGGTGCTCACATGAAAGTTGCAGGGGAAGCTTCATTGCACCATTTATTTGGGGTAATGAGATTGCAGAGGACCTCATTGTGCAGGGACAAGAAGGGATAGAGTTTCCTAGTAGGAGACTCACTAGGAGCAGGTAATCTTGGTTATGATAAAGAGTAGCTTGAGAGTAGTTGGAAGTGATCTCAGAGCAGTGATGATGAGGGAATGAATACAAGATAGTTTGTTATTGAGACTGGCTGTAAGGCCGGTCTGCTATGTACTGTTTGTACATGTGTGTGCAGTAAGATATAAAGAGATACACAGCCCTGATAAGCAATTAGAGGGATAAAGGCCATTGGCGGATAACATGTATCTATATCTGTCTTTATCTATGATATCAGAATGATATTATAGATAAGAGGTAAGAGTCGGGACTCATGATGTCATAGTGACATCATAGATAAGGGTCCAGGCCTTCCTAATATGAATAGCATAAAAAGACCATGATGTAATGGTTCTAGAATCTGGTATCAGGAATAGAAATTCTGAAAAAGAAATACCAGGATTCTCAACACAGGGCAGCATTATAATGCTTTAAAAGTGGTGAACTTGGTGTTCCTGAGGATCAAACCTGAGTGGGATAAGGCTCATTGATTCATTGTTTGTTTGCATTTAGAGTGTGCCACTTACAAAAGGTGGCCAGAGTCCAACTTCCTGCTTGCCATCTCCCACTCCCTCACATTAGAATTTTACTAGCCTTGCTCAGCTGTCAGACCACATTATTTCCCAATGAATACCACTTGATGTACCCGGGCCAAGAATACAACTACTCATCCTGGAGCTATTGTCCTTGCAGCACAGGGGAAGCAATGGACCAAAGCAGAGAAACAAGCAGATGACAATCAGGCAGCAGCAGAGAAAGCTGTGGCTGAGAAAGCTGAACAAGAACATGTCATCACTATTGCAAAGTTAGTTATGCAGCTACTTGGAGAGGAGCAGAATGCCGCTGCACTTGTAAGTCATGGCACTGACCTGTTTATCCCATCATTCACCACAATCTAACTTGTGTCATTATGGCCTGAGGAGAGTCAAGGCTCTAGTGTGAAGGGCACAAGCACCCATCCCAGTAGCAACCTGAAGGCAGTGGAGCAAGTTCAGTAACATGGTTGTGCAGCAAGACCAAAACTCACCAACTTTATAGGCAACAAGTGTCAGATGCAGTCCAAACGGCAGCCTGCAGTCACAGCAGCCACTGGTATCACAGCCCCAAAACTAAGAAGGGGTCCCATGAACTCACTCAAAGCAAAGATCTGTGAAGCAAGCAAGACAATCAGTAACACAAGCAAGATGTCCAGTAAAGCAGGCAAGATGTCCAGTGATGTGAATGGCAATGCCCCACATGGATTAGAAGCAAACTTGTCACAATATCTTCCAAAGTGGGTACTACTCCTGCTGCCTGCATTACCACATCAACCATGCTACTTCTTATCAAGTCTACATTGTTTGTTGTAAACCTATTGGTTACTAACTACAAATCCACTGACAGTCAATTTGTTTGTGGCACAATCAAGGGATGGGCTACAGAAACCACTATTACTGGATATTCAGTGATGGATGCTGGTATTACACCCAGGTTTGGTGGCTTTGACCTTGATTGCAACAAGGATGGCAATGTTACAATTTTTCTCCTTTCCTCTAACCTCTTCCTTTTTACCTTCTCTCATTGTACTCATGTCTTTCTTGGGATGTGTCACTATGACTATGTCTCACTCCTCCTGTTGTCCATCCTTTCCATCCTTGTCTCCTTGTTCTATGACCCCTGTTCCACACCATTCCACTTTACTACCGGAAGGGACTATCTCAATCTATCTTTGCTATCTTATTGTCACGAACACTATCACCACCATTGGCTCTCTTTATGCCAGTTACATAGTTCCTCTTTACTCATTGTACTCTAGGATTCTGTCTTGTTCTATGATGATGTAT
>JBBPRK010000690.1:0-18830 GCA_038093075.1 Boletus patriciae
TAGGGGAAGCAAGCCTCACTTTTATCGACATCAAGACAATTGTCTCGGTGGTGGGAATGGTTCCATATGCACTGCCTGACAGGGAAGGACATGGACAGCAGTATTTCATGGTAGATATGAGCAAGCTCGATGGTGCTTTCAACCGTCCACAAGCAGATGGTTCTGACGACAAGGACGAGGACATAGACAACAATGAATAATAGTACATCATTTGAAACGACCTTTGCATAAGTGTGCTGTATCTAAACTCGGGGGTGCTTTATCTTCCTTCCTTCATCCTCTGAGCCTATGTTTGAGCAATGGTTTTCCTTTTCATCGTCTGTATATGTCTGAAGCGGAATGACCATCTCCTCGGTCTTCTTCGTCAAGAAGTTGTATTCGAAATCTTTAAGGACATGAATGTAGGCTGCCTTTAGTGTGGAAAGCGGCTTGAGGTAGATTGAGGGGAAGGCTTGCATAATACGGGTGGTGGTAGTACTATTGAACATAGCCTCACTGGTTGTGTATCTTAGCAATGGCTATCGGTGGTCATGGTGGCTATATGCGTACCTTGTGGATATATCCTCCTTGTGACTCAGATCTGTTACAATCAGGCTATTTCTGACCTGAAACACAACCGTCTACAGAGGGTTAGATCTAGTTATTGACCTGGGGCTAAAAACAATACCACCGGGCCTGGCTTGGCTGGATTGATGATGCACGAGTATGTGGTCCATTCAGGTGTGACACCATGTAATTTGAAGACAGCAATATTGTCAACATCAGTGTCAACAGAGGGGGTGTTGGATGGGTTGATATGAATGGACTTGGAAGAATTGCATAGACTCGTAGTTGGCTGGGACATCGTAGTATCAAGAAAAGCGGGGTCACGTTACTTCAGATCTCTGGGGCACAGATCAAATCTTTGCCCCAAGCACCGGTTCTATCTGCACTACTACCATGACCACTCCATTCAACCCTGGCTCATCCATCTTTATGGACGACTTTAGTCCATCTCCAGTGTTGTCAAATGCCATGAATCTAGATCAGTTCGGTAAAGTGCACAGCGGCATCACGGATGCACAGCTCCATTTCGAGCAAATCGGGCAGCTTATGGCAGGCACGTTGCCTCCAGCGGCGCATCCAAAGCAGGTCACAGTGCATATGCACCTTAAATTTATTCTGTCTGACAACAACTGTGTGGTATATGCATATCATTAGTATGAGCAACAGATTCAATCGCTTCAAGCCCTCAATGCACATTTGCAAGCTGAGAACACAGCCCTGACAGCCGCAAAGGCTAGTTATGAGTGAGTTTATCATTTTTTGAGCGCATATACGCAGGTTCTAACACTGATCTGGAAGGGATGCATTCAAGTGACTTACCAGTGCACTGCAACTATCCTCAGATCCAGCTACAGTCAGCACAAACCAGGTCACTGTCTCTTATTCAGGTCATTCAGCTGCTTTACCACCCCCGAGCCCTCCGTTAATCAAAACCAACTTTCCTCATGTCTGATTCTGGACCCAGGACAAATTTAAGGCCTGGGAGAAACTCAACAGCGCAAAGCTACAAGGAGCGCCACGCAAGCGTGATGACTCGTCAGCATCACTCCCTTGGCTTGAGGACCAGGATAGCAATACACTTAGCAAGGATACGACCTCTGCTATCTTGAGGAAGATGTGTGGGATTTGGCATGGCTTCAAACAGCGTGGTATTGCACCACCAACATGGGGTGCAGCCATGGATGAGGTCAAGAAGGTGTTCTATGGCGAAGTGGTTGCTGCCTTCACCCAGTTATGTCTTTGCTCAAATAACTGGAAATCTGAGGCTGTCACAACTGCTAGGTACTCATCATGGGCACAAACATACCTCAAGGATTTGAAAGAGTCTGGAAAATGCCAAGTAAAGTTAGAAGGAGGGTCCATTGAGCCCGATGCAAAGCGCCTCAAAACAGATCCCACTGTAATGCCAGACAAAGATGAGGATAATAAGAGCGATACCGTGACCACCACAGATACTTCAACAGAGGACGTACACATGGTTCCCACTGTGACACTCCCAACATCTGAAAATGTGGCACCACAGCCATCCCTGCCAGAGGAGTTCCCTGTGGTGAAAAACCCGCTGTAAGCGGATCATTTCCTCTGACATGTAATGTAACATTTCATCTATTTATTAATGCAAAGCTACGAAAGGGTAAAGAGGTTCGATGTCACAGCAAACCAGAACCTGAGAGGCCTACCAGTGTCATGGGCACAGGACCACACAAGGTTGTGGACAAGGTTGCGGCAAGCATCAGATCAGAGAAGGTCACGGATGCCAGAGACAAGGTTGCGAACACATGAACCGAGGTCCAACTCGCAGGCACAGGAGACAAGGTTGCGGATGCAGGAACTGAGGTCATGGACACAGGAGACAATGAAACAACCCAAATGGTAACCAGCATCAACTGGTACTCTAGGAAATCGAGGAAATGGGCACGCACCGAAGGCACTAGCAATCAGTTGCGGAGATGATCTCACTGGTTGGTATGGGGAAAAACCAAGAGAACTAAACTAGAGTTCTCTGGCTGGGACTTGCGCCCTTATATACTAGTACATATGTTTGTACCTATTTGTACCGGATCTGCTGATGACTGTTCTAGAATATTCTGGTATCTAGTAGCATGAGGTAGGAGCGTGCATCAAGCACGGCCATGGAATGGAAGTGAAGTGAAACATGAGGTAACTGCACAGCGGTGGCAGTATCGAGATCGCTAGGACCTCGATTGTGCAGGGACAGGAAGGGAGTGCGATCCTAGTGGAGACTTACTAGGACTCTGGTAGGTTCTTGGTTATGACACAGGAGTAACTTGAGCGTAGTGGGAGTGAGCTCAGAGTACTGATGATGGGGGAGCGAGAACAAGATAGTTCGTCATTGAGACTGGCTGTAAGGCCAGTCTTATATACTGCTCTGTACCTGTTTGTACATGTTATGCAGTTAGATATATGCATATACACAGCCCTGATAACTGATAAGAGGGATAAAGGCCATTGGCCGATAAGGTGTATCGCAATAGTGGTATCATATGGTGTTAGAATGATGCCATAGATAAGAGATAAGAGTCAAGACCCATGATGTCACAACGACGTCATAGATAAGGGTCTGGACCTTCGTAATATGAATAGCGTAACAGAGTCCAAATGGAAATGACTCTAGAACCTGGTATCAGGATAAGAAGATCTATAAGAAATACCAGGATTCCCAACAGGCAGAGTGGAAGGGAAGAAAGGAAGAGCATAGCCATGCACTGCATGGAGATGAATGGAATGAGGAGTGCATGAGGCATGGGTGTGAAATGAAAGGGGAAACATAGGGACAGCGTGGCTGTCCTATGTTAATCGGATAGAATGAGAAAGAGAAAGAAAAACGACTAAGTCCATTAAGATACTGTTAGGCGTGCTGAGCCATAACACTACCCCCTCTCTAAAGATTGACTTCCAGGCGATCAAAAGGGAGTTGCTTGGGGTGAAGATTTGTAAAAGGCTCTGGCCTCTTTTGGAACAGTAATAAGAAATCCTCGGGTGGAATAGAGATGGCCCTGGGTGTAGACGGGTTTGCGTGATAGAAGTCATTCAATGCTTCTTTTGCATTGCTGAGGTTGCTTTTAGGTTCCCAGGTACGATCCGTGTCATCATAGCCCTTCCAATGGACGAGGAATTCTAGCTTTTTATTTTTATATTGTGAGTCGATGATCCAGTCCTCCTCCCATTCGTTGTCTCTGTCTTCCGTGACATTGACGGGTCCTGGCCGGTGTGAGGGTTGCCCCTCCAGTCGGTTATGGTACAGTTTAACCCATGAGACATTTACTACTGGGTGGATTTGCATCGATTTGGGTAATTTCAATTCAACGGCATTCGGTCCTGATGCTCTTTGCAGATGGAGTTCTTCTTACACAGCATCTGAATATCTGCTTCATTCAGGAGGCATGTGGCGTTGAATATTTTTTGTTTTAATATATCCCCATCATCTGCGATAAGGATGGTTGTCCTAATCTTATCCAGGGTGATAACAATGATTCCTTTGTTGTCATCTTCTATTCCCACGGCGTGATCTTCTCTTCTAGAGAGAGCATCTGGCTTTGTCATTGTGTGGCCAGGCTTGTAGAACCACAACATGTTGAACCATGAGAGGTACATTGCCCATTGGGCTTGCCGATGGTTGAGATCCTGTCTCATCATGAACCACTGCAAATTTGCATGGTCGTTCCAAATTTCAAATTGATGCCTAGCACCTTCTAGGTAGTGGCGCCATTGTTCCAGCACTTGGATGACTGATAGCATCTCTTTATCTGCAACCGGGTAATTCCGTTCTTGTGGCGTCATGGAGTGGGAAGAGAATGCAATGGGATGCCATATGCCGTCCTTCTCAATAGATAGTACTGCGCCTGTAGCGTAATCGCTAGCATCCGATTCCAGGCAGAATTTACAATCTAGATCTGGGAATGCGAGTATCAGGGCTGTGGTGAAATGTTCCTTAAGCGTGTCAAACGCGTGCTGCTGGGCTTGTTCCCATCGAAAGGGGTCTTCCTTCTTGGTTAGGTCATGTAGCGGGCGTGCAACGCACGCGTAATCTTTTATGAACCTTCAATAGGAGTTTGCCAGTCCTAGGAAGCTCCTAACTCCTTTTACGTTCTTTGGCTCAGGCCAATCTAAGATTGCTTTGACCTTTGTTTGGTCCATTCTAATGCCATCACGTCTGACTATCATGCTGAGGAAGTCAACCTCTGTGGCGCGGAATGTGCATTTTTCTGGTTTGACAAATAAATCATTTTCTTTGAAGCGGCATAGAACCTTGAGGACAATTTGATCATGCTCAGCTTGGTTATCTGTTTTTGTGAAGATCATTAGGTCGTCGATGTAGACCACTACCATGTCATCCATGTCTGTGAAGATCTCATTCATCATTGCTTGGAATGTGGCGGGGGAGTTGCATAGTCCAAAATACATGACCAAAGGTTTGAATGCTCTGTGGAAGCAAACGAATGCAGCTTTCCATTCGTCACCTTCTTTGATCCAGACATTGTTGCATCCCCATCTTAGATCCATTTTTGTAAACAGCTTTGTCCCTTGGAGTTTATCCACTAGTTGCCCGATCAATGGCAAAGGGTAATTGTTTTTAACTGTGAATTCGTTGAGGTATCGGTTATCCTGTACCATACGCTTTTTGCCATCTGTCTTAGGCACAAAGAACACGGGTGACGTTTGAGGGGATTTAGAAGGTCTTATGTAACCCTTCTTAAGCAGGTCATCAAGGAATGCGGTCACCTCCTCTTGCTCCTGAGGCGATAGAGGGATGATTCTGCCCTTTTTGGGTTTGAACTTGTCCTTGAGATCTATTGCATGATCCCATGGTTTTCTGATCAGCATCCGTTCCAATTCTTTTTTTGAGAATACATTAATGTACTTGTGATATTCCTCGGGGACTAGCTACTCGGGGGTTTTCTCTTTAGGTTTCTGAGATTCCTATTGCGCTTCCAGTGTGCGGATGGGTTCACGGACATAATATTGGTTATCGTATTCTTCTTCTTCCATCTCTTGGATGAAAGCGGACTTGTCCTGCAGCATGTCACAGTGGCGTGGGCAATGTGTCATCTTGACAATGCCTTTCATCCAGTCAATTTCTGGGTTATGGTGTTGCAATCATGAGAAGCCCAAAATGAAAGGGTTCTTTCCCAGATTGGTCACTTCTGCTGTGACTTTCTCATGATGCCTCTGGAATTCTATGACCAGCTCCGCAGGGTGTATAATACTTCCGGCAGAGTTACATGTTCCGTCCACGTTGTACACAGGAATAGGGTTTCGTAGGGGACTAAGTGGGACCTTGTGTGTTTCTGCCCACGTTTTGTTGATAAAGATTGTATTGGCACCTGAATCCAGGAGTGCATCTGTCTGAGTAAAGTTCTGTCGCTGCGTAAACGGTGCAATTGGAATAGATTGATTGATTTCTCGTGCGGGTCTTACGCTTCGCACATAAGCGTCATCTGGGATTTCTGAACTGTTTTTGTTTTTTGTAGAGGAATTAAGCACAGGTTTTACGTGCCTGCCGAGCCCACTAGGGGACCCCTCTGATGGCAAATTTGAATTTAGATTTGTTGCTGTGGAATCTTCGTCGTCAACGATTTCTTCTACAGCGAGGTTTTCATATCAGTTCTGCCCCTTCACACACCCAGACACGTGTGTTGGAGCTAAGCTTTTCCCGCCGACTTGGCAGCGAGAGTTTCGTAATCTTTGAACCAGGCGCGAGCCTTGTCCAGTGACATTTCTTTTATGGAAGAGGTCTAATTGCAGCCTTTTCCCTTGTTGTCCTTGTGGTTGGTGCTTTTATCCTCATCCCAGGAGGTAGCGGGCTTGTCTTCAGTCTCGGTGGAGCGCACCTGGCGCCTGTTGCCCTTGCCTTTGCCCCTCTTGGAGCAAGCGTTCTGGTGGCCACCTCCGAAGAAGTGACACTTGGGGCACTGAAGTTTAGGTTTCGGGCAATCTTTGCCGAAATGCCCTTCTTGCTGACAGTTAAAGCATTTGTTTTTGCCGCCTGTCTTTATGGCATCGATGTCCATGGTGTTAGGATCCTTTCGACTGATCCATTCCGCCGTCCCCTTTGTATGAAACTTAGGAGCTGTTTGCAGGCTCCTGCTTGCTGAAGGTCGGCCTTGAATGTGTCTAGGAACGTGTAGCGTCCCTTTTCCAAAATTAAACGCGAGACGATTTCTTTGTTTGCGTTTTCCTCCAACAGTTCTATTTGCCGAGTTTCGTCGTAATCAGCAAGGAGGGCGTAGTTTTCGAATTTCAATAGAAACACCTCCATGGGGTGATCTTTTTGTTTCAGATTCCGGAGCGCCAGCCGGTTCTGGTCTTTCTCGTTGGTAGACCTGAAATGTTTTTCGACTAGGGTAGAAAAATCATCCCAGTCGGTCTCTCCTACTCCCCTCAAGATGGCATTTAGCTGGCTTCTTGCAAAGTCACCAGCCCTTCCTCCTACCATGTGTGAGAGCACAGCGGAAATTGCTTTTTGATCGGGGAGTGCGGCGGCGTTTTCATGTCGCCAACCGTGAACACATGTCCACCATTCTTCAAATTTCTTTCCGGGGGAACCGTTGAAGTTCCCAGGGTCAGAAAAGATTTTTGATAATTTTGGCTCAGAAGGAGCCCTTGTTCCTGTACTCGGACCGCTTGTCGGTATTGCTAGAATTTGCGCTTTCAACTGGTCAACTTCTTGTGATAAGCTTATGTTCAGGATCCTGGTTGCATCCAGTGCATCCTGTTGTGCTTCCATAAACAACCTTAGTGCTCCTGCTAAGTTGCCCCAACTACCACCTGATGATCCTGCGACAGAGAGGGTGGCAGCCAGACTAGCAGGAAGCGAGGAAGACATGTTATATTAAGAGATGTAACGGGAGGGGCGGTGGAGTATTTGTTTAGGACGTAAGGTAACCTGACTTATCTGTTCGTCGGGGTGTGGATCTCCAAGGTTAGCACAGCGAATGCTTTTCCGTAATAACGGTTTCCTTTTTTGGACCCTTTGCTTCTTTCTGGGTACTTCCTCTGGTACCTGCTCCTCTTCTTCTTTTTCTCTTTCTTGTTTAACTACTACCTCAGGACGTGGCGACCAGCCTTCCCTAGTTACGGTACACAAATACTTGAGTTTGGGTTCTTCTTCCCGAATGGACGACCCACGTATGATGGCGGAGGATGCTAAAGGGGCAGGATAAGTGAGTTCCGCCAGTTCCGATTCTAGGTCGTTGGGGTCGATGGATTGGTGGGTCTGGATGGCAGACTCTTGCGTAATCGGGGAAAGGAGTGAGGCGACGGGGTCGGTGGATCTGAGGGCAACTGCGATTGTTCACAATGGGTCTATTAAGAACCCTTCTGAGTCCTTGGGTAATATGTACGAGGACGGCCTTAACCCCTCGTGGAGTAGGGAAAGGAATCTTGTTGCCAGAGATGGAGTGTCAACTGCTTCTTGCACAGGCACGGGCAGTGGGATACCAACCAGTGCTTCTTCTCGCTCAATGGGTTCTAAACCCCTTTGGATCATGGGAAGTGCACTGCCTCCTGCAGTGACTGTTGCCACGTAAGGGTGGCGGAGGGAGTCTTCGACTGGCCTAGCCGAGTCGATGGTGGAAAAGGGGTGGAGCGATCTGTGAAAGAGGCGGAGTGATCTGTGAAAGGAGATGGGCACTGGCAATGGTCAGGACTAGCTGTGCGCTGTGATGAGGACTTGACCACTACTGACTTGTGCAGGCACGTCGGTGGGGTGATTCGGTAGAGTAATGAATAGGAGTTTAGTTCTAATGAAACAACCCAAATGGTAACCAGCATCAACTGGTACTCTAAGGAATTGAGGAAATGGGCACGCACTGAAGGCACTAGCAATCAGTTGTGGAGATGATCTCACTGGTTGGTATGGGGAAAAACCAAGAGAACTAAACTGGAGTTCTCTGGCTGGGACTTGCGCCCTTATATACTAGTACATATGTTTGTACCTATTTGTATCGGATCTGCCGATGACTGTTCTAGAATATTCTGGTATCTAGTAGCATGAGGTAGGAGCGTGCATCAAGCATGGCCATGGAATGGAAGAGAAGTGAAACATGAGGTAACCGCACGGTGGTGGCAGAGTGGAAGGGAAGAAAGGAAGAGCATAGCCATGCACTGCATGGAGATGAATGGAATGAGGAGTGCATGAGGCATGGGTGTGAAATGAAAGGGGAAACATAGGGACAGTGTGGCTGTCATATGTTATTCTGATAGAATAAGAAAGAAAAAGAAAAACGACTAAGTCCGTTAAGATACTGTTAGGTGTGCTGAGCCGTAACAGACAAGGTTGCAGACACAGGAGACAAGGTTGCGGACACAGGAGACAAGGTCGCGGACACAGGAGACAAGGTCACAAGCATTGGAGATAACAAAGACACCGAAGACAACTCAAAAGGAACAATGTCCGAGTCAGATCTCTCAGGCCTCCAAGTAGACCTCGCTCTCCATGGATTGAGCCATGGCACAACAACAATAGACAACCAACCAAAGCAAACGGTGAGTTGGCAGCCCCGAAAGATGAAAACAGGACGGTATGAGTAGCTTTGTTTTATCTACTGGCACTGATTATCTTCTTGCAGCACAATATGCGCATATTGTTGGATTGCTCAGGTTAAGCCAGGCGGTACAGGAGGGGAGTTTTCAGCATACTGGAAGAGTATGTCTGATGTCTGAAAGAAGGAACATCTCGTGTCAGAACACAGCAGCGTTAGTGCTAATGGTATTGATAGCAATACGAGGAAGAGAGCAAGAGCTTGGTAAGTACGACCTTCTGGGTGTTCCATCACAGTATTAGTGCACTAACAGACTGTAGACTGCGACCAATGCATGGGCTTCATTCAACAATGATACCATCAGGATGCTTTCACAAGGTACCCTCTACTAGGAAGTTCACATCATCGAAA
Source organism: Boletus patriciae (assembly GCA_038093075.1). Taxonomy (NCBI): domain Eukaryota; kingdom Fungi; phylum Basidiomycota; class Agaricomycetes; order Boletales; family Boletaceae; genus Boletus; species Boletus patriciae. The sequence continues at coordinate 9,462 of JBBPRK010000690.1, forward strand.
CTCGGTATACGCGACAGTCACGGTGGGCATGTAGTAAAGGAGGGGAACTGAGTGGAGGACAGTAGATGGCGAAGTGGGACGGGAAATGGGTAGATGAGCACGAACAAGGAACTGGGTAGATGGGAGTATACTGGGATGGATAGAAAGCATAGATACAAGTATAACATTGGGTAGAGAGTGGTCGAAATGCATGATTTTCAGTACATGAACGAAGCAGAGCACATCAGACCCAGATCCACAGAAAAATTGCCTAGTATATGCGAGTCGATATCACTACACACGAGTTTCTGAGACAAGTAGATGGAGGTTGGTACGGGTACATACATACGGGTGAGCAGCAATCTACTATTTCTGCCATTCAGCTATTTAGAACTGCCATCATCGATCCGGTGTATCTGCATGGCTCTGCCACAATCTCCAGATGTCCATTTCTCACTGAGATTCAAGACCCAGCTGCAGACCTGTTGGCAAATCTCTGATGGCGGGCCTGCTCACTTTCATATCGGAATCGTGATTGAATGTGACCATGCTGCACGCACTATCGCCCTCTCTCAGATGGCTCTCATTGACCGCATAGTCTCCCAATTTGGTCTTGCCAATGCCCATCCCATAGCCACACCTCTTGAACCTAAACATTACTTATCTAAAGCTGCCTCCCCATTGAGCGACAATGACTGCGCTGTAATGTCTAAGACCCCGTATCGTGCGCTTGTTGGCTCTCTTACATATGTACCTCGCCATTGGTACCCGTCCTGACATTGTTTTCGCAGTCAACCAGCTTTGTCGTTTCCTCGACTGCTATGGCAAGGTCCACTGGAAAGCAGCCAAGCATGTGAAACAGTATCTAAAGGGTACTCGTACTCTACGTCTTGTCCTTGGCAGTGAGCACGTCGTGCATCTCCTCAGTACACTGATATCGACTACGCATTGTGTCCCGATACCCACCGCTCCACCACCGGTTACTGCTTCTCGTTAGGGTCTGGTGTCATCTTTTGGGCCTCTTGCCACCAATCGCTCGTCACCCTCTCCACCTGCAAGGCCAAATACGTCGCCGCATGTGAAGCCTCCCAGGAACTCACCTGGCTGCATGAGCTCCTTGCCGGCCTTCATCACCGTCAGGCCACTGCCTCTCCCCTCATGTGCAACAACAATGATGCCATTGTACTCTCCAGTGACCCTGCATTTCACTCCAAACTCAAGCACACTCAAATTAAATACAAGTTCCTATGTGAACGTCTTGACGATGGTGAGGTATACCTCCCTCGTGTCCCGTCCCAGGACAACATCGCCAATGCGTTTACCAAGGCGCTCACCCCTGTGTATTTGCCTGTCATCGTGCAGCTATGGGTCTCCATATTGAATATGTAAGTACTCAGTGGTTGGGAAACCAGCTGAGCTTACCTATTGAATATGTAAGTACTGTAGGTATGTTAGTACTACAATAGGTAGCTCTAGAATAAGGGATACTCACCTCAGTGGTTGGGAAACCAGCTGAGGTGTAAGGCTAACTATGAGCACAAAAATGGTACGTGCTTATGTAATCTACTCTCTCATGATTGTCCTCGTAAGGAATCCTACACTCCAGGACTCCATACGAGGAGGAGCCACAGTGCAGGAGGAGTAACATCCACTCACCATATTTCTGTTTGTTCTATTTTATTTTCCTCTCACTGTTCCCAATTTGTTTTCATTTGGTACACGCGTCGAGGAGGAGTGTTGGAGCGTGTGATGCATGACTCTTACTCGTATTCCAAACTTTATTATGTTTGGTATTTATCCCTCGTGTTCACCTTCTGCTTTCCCTCACTCGTTCCTGTCGGACGGCTGAGGTTATCTTGTTTCGTATTCATATCACCGTACTCATTCATGTTCTAGTTGATCCTGTCTAGGTACATACATATGTAATAACTCACTCGTTCCTGTCGGACAGCTGAGGTTTATCCTGTCTAGTTTTAACAGGGTACATTGCTTGTCGTGCGCTTGCGCTGTTCGTGCTGACCTTCCTTCTCTGTAGCTAATGGATCCGTTTCAACTCGTTTCAAGTTGCGGCGTGTGCCACTCATTGCGCCATCCATCTGGCCACCATTCCTATCATATCCAACGCCTTTGACACCATTCTGGTGCCTCCAATTGCCCTCGACGCCTCTCAATCTCGCCAGCTTGCCCATATGGCCTCCCGGTCCTCTAACTCGACAATGCACATTTGTTTCGACAATGCGCTCATTTTTAATGTTCCTGGGACATTCCTGGAGGTTGTGGACACAACCTGGTATGGCTGCTTCGCCGCCCAGGTCATCTGGCTCCTCTTGAGGGCTACCAGGTGAGTACTTCAGACTTCTTTGCTTCGAGCGTTCACCAACACGTTCTGATGTGTTTTGCAGCTTTATCAGCCGCTCCCAATTGTTCCCATCGCATCCTAGTGCTCCCGAGGCATCCATCTTGTTGCCACCTCGTCCACCGCTCGTACCATCTCACTGGGTCTTCTTCACCATGTTGCTCGGGTCGTCACCCAGCAGCTTGGTTTCGTCAGCGCGGTCAATTGGCATTCGACCATTCCACCCCTCAATCAGTGTGCTGACAGCTTCAATTTCAGTATATACAATAAATATCAATAAATACAACGAGCCACCCAGTACACAACACTACCTGAATAGACTACTTAGTACTAGGTTCAGACAGGTTCAGACCAGTTTAGACCAGGTTTGAATGTACATGTCCAGTCCAGAACCAGAGCCTAGAAGATAGGGGCTGAACTGAACTCGAACCGAACCTGAACTTGAGAGTTTGGTTCAGAGGTTCGGGTTCAAGCCCATGTAGTCACATTTTCTGATACACATGGGCACCCCAGCCTGATAATTTCACCATGTACACGGCCACCCTGTGGTGGGCCTGGCAATGTAATGTAGAAATATGTCATATAAGTGAAAGGGCCTGTCTGTGAATGGGAGATATGTCTGGGGGTATGTCTGCATAAAAAATGGGTACAAAGGGGTGCGCCTGCGGAAAAATATGGCCTAGATGTGAAATTGACTAGTTGGCCCACCAGAACAGGATTGAGGTAGCTTTCACTACATGGGTGGGCCTGCAGAGAGATATGGCCTAGGTGTGGAATTGATGGGTGGGCCTGCCAAAAGAGGATTGAGACAGCTTCCATTGCACAGGTGGGCCTGCAGAAAAATATGGCCAAGGTGCGGAATTGACAAGGGGGTCCGCCAGAAGAGGATTGAGACAGCTTCCATTGCATGGGTGGGCCTGCCAAAAAATATGGCCTTGGTGCGGAATTGATGAGTGGGCCTGCCAGAAGGTGATTGAGACAGCTTCCATTGCATGGGTGGGCCTGCAGAGAAATATGGCCCAGGTGAGGAATTAACAAGTAGGCCTACTGAAAGAGGATTGAGACAGCTTCCATTGCACAGGTGGGCCTGTGGAAAAATACAGCCTAGGTGAAGAATTGATGAGTGGGCCTGCCAGAAGAGAATGATTGAGACAGCTTCCTTTGCACAGGTGGGCCTGTGGAAAAATATGGCCTAGGTGCGGAATTGACGAGCAGGCCTGCCAAAAGAGGATTGAGACAGCTTCCATTGCATGGGTGGGCCTGCCAAAAAATATGGCCTAGGTGCGGAAGTGATGAGCAGGCCCGCCAGAAAAGGATTGAGACAGCTTCCATTGCATGGATGGGCCTGCAGAGAAATATGGCCTAACTGTTCCACTACCAGGACTATGTACACACCATGAGGACAACATTCCACCTGCGGAATTGATTGGCCTGCAGTCAACATGCTGGATTTGCCTCCTAGATGATTTGCCCATTATTCTACCATTAGTCCACTTGCAAAAACAATTGCTCCGCACCCCACACATCCCATGCACTACCCAGACCATATATGAATCATCAGGACACTATTCCAACTATGGAATCAATTTTCCCACAGTCAATATGCCACATCCACCATTTAGATGGTTTATCCACTGTTCTACCATTATTCCACTTGTGGCAACAATTGCTCCGCACCCTATATCTGCCATGCACTACCAGGATTGTGTAGACACCATGAGGACACCATTCACCTGCGGAATTACATAATTGGCCTGCAGTCAACATGCTGGATCCATCCCCTGGTTGGTTTGCCCACTATTATACCATTGATTTGCTTGTGGAAACAATTGCTCCACATTCTGACCCCATATCTGCCATCCACTATCAGGGCTGTGTACACACCATAAGGACAACATTCCACCTGCGGAATTAATTGTCCTGCAGTCAACATGCCGGATTTGCCTCCTACTAGTAGATGATCTGCCCACCATTCTGCCATTAGTCCGCTTGTGGAAACAATTGCTCCACATCCTGCTCCGCACCCCACGCATCCCATGCACTACCCAGACCATATACAAATCATCAGGACACTATTCCACCTACAGAATCAATTTGCCCACAGTCAATATGCCAGATCCACTATCTAGATGGTTTATCCACTGTTCTACCACTATTCCACTTGTGGCAACAGTTGCTCTGCACTCCATATCTGTCATCCACTACCAGGGCTGTGTACACACCATAAGAACACTATTCCACCTGCGGAATTAATTGGCCTGCAGTGAACAATCTTGATCCACCTCATGTGTGGTTTGCCCACCATTCTACCATTAGTTCACTTGCAGAAACAATTTCTCCACATCCTGCCCTGCACCTCATATATCCCATATACTACCCACACTATATATAAACCCTCAGGACACTATTCCACCTACGGAATCAATTTGCCCAGTCAATATGCTGGATCCACCATCTAGATGGTTTATTCACTGTTCTATCATTATTCCACTTGCAGCAACAAGTGCTCCACACCCCATATCTGCCAACCAATACCAGGACTATGTACACACAGTGAGGACCCCATTCCACCTGCGGAATTAATTGGCCTGCCATTGACATGCCAGATCCAGCTCCTGGATGGTTTGCCCATTATTCTACCATTAGTCTGCTTGTGGGAACAATTGCTCTGCACCCCATACATACTATGCACTACCCAGACCATATACAAATCATCAGGACACCATTCCACCTATAGAAACAATTTCCCCACATGCCTGATCCACCTTCTAGATGGTTTATATTGAGAATTATATAAGACAATAAGTCTAACCCGTTCTATTTCTGTTCTTCTATTACAGCCGGGTCTAGACGTCTTATGTAATATGACGACATTATGGTCTAGGTTCTTATCACCATATCTATGACATCATAGATAGCTATTTCAGGGAGCCTATAGCGTAACTCCCTCTTATCTCTTATCATAGTCACATGACATGATATTAGAGTTCGTGTCAATATGTACAAACAGTACTTAGACACTATAAAGGAGTGGACTAGCCCTCCTTCAATCTTTACCTTGTTCCACTATCATCTCCTCTGTGAAATGAACTCAAGCTTCTCACCATCTCCAAGATATCTGCTTAGTGAGCTCTCTCATTAACATTACTTTCTACTGTTGCTCCTCTAGAGAATTTGGCCTTCCATTATCTTTAGGTTATGAGCCCCGAACATTGGTCTTTTGGACGTCGTTGCTTTTAAATTTGCTTCATGCCTATTTGAAAGACTGTTTGCTGTCTTTGTGATACAAACAGAATTATCCATATCAGCGATTGGATAAGATGCCATTGATCTTCTCAGGCTCAGGTATCTTGATGGTTTTGAGTAACGCAATGTTTTATTTGTGTTTAACTCTTCTTGCGATCGTTGGGTCAGTAGTGCTTGGACATCCTGGCTATATCAGATCCTTCGCACTGATCTTTATTGGTCAAACTTACATTTTTTTATCCGGTATATGACTGATGAGCATCATCATCATATTGGCATTCAAATATGGACAACTAATGCGCTTCACACCATGGCTTACCAGGTGATCCCCATTATCCTTAATAGGAATATCTTTGATCCAAATGAACTTCCTCCGGATTACCGAGTAAGTCGTCACGATCTTTATATTGGGGATATTCTTTTCGACCCACATCCTCCCACTATTGGTCAACCAACTGCAGATGAGGATGAGGTTCTTCGCGCTCCCCCTCCGTATCCTGAACGATATCCTCGAGTCAATCCCTTAAGGGGACAACCGAATAGACATCGAGTAATAAGGCCTGGACCTTTTGGATTACCAAATGGTCCTAGAGGTCGTTGTCCTGGCAGAATCTCTGATGCAGAAGTTAACAGTGTCCGCTCTCGAGCTTTATATCCTGAGATCATCCTCGGAGATACAAGAGATGAACCAATTGGTTCTGGACCATCTCGAGGAAACCTCGATATCATTAACCACTCTGAGACAAGGACTAACCCTTCGCCAAGGTTACGACAAACACGTCAAAATGAACGTCATTCGCAGCCTGCACAACGTGAACCGTCTGGAGTTCGATCATTGGATCCTCCAAGACAGGCCGCCGCCCACGCAGCAGAGACGCGCTCTGTGGTGGAACGTCTTCCACAACACCCGCTATGAGGTAACCAACCCCAAGTACACAGGCCAACGTGCAACTGTGCACTATGTCGACCCACAGGACCTTGGACTCCCCGAGTGACCTGATGGAAAGGCCCTTCTCCTCTACGCTTACGAGGGAGAAGAACTGTGCTCGGTTTTAGAAGGAAATGGTTTTTGTTTGCTGGGTTCGGACTCACGAGATTGTTATATTCATTTCCAAGGCGACGAGATTCTTTCTGGGGAACAACAGAGGCATGGAGTTTACTTTGCTTTTTTCCCACATGCTGATGCACTAAACGACATGGAAACCATGTTGGTACCAAACGTCGACTCTGAGAATATTTCTTATGAGCACGTTGATATTTGGCAGCAAAGCCAATGGTACAATCCCTTATGGGACATTCCTCGGATTTCCGAATGGAACGAATGTGTAGATCAGATGTGGAGGTCCGCTTTTCATAAAGGTATGGACCCTTATCTTTCTATTTTGAAACAGCGCACCGAAGATCCTCTCATTGAGACAATCGTCGAACTCAAGCAACAGCTCGAAGACACGGTAAAATCAGCGACTGATTTTTCCACTCAAATAGATGCCCTTCTGGCAGAGGTGTCCAAATCTGCGGTGGCTGGCCCTTCTCAGAAGCGGCCTAGACAAGAGGAAAGAGAGGAAGAAGAGATCTTGGGAATGGGAAACCCTGACCAAGACCGTCCCTCACCTTCTCGTTGAAAATGTACCCGCAGAGTGGCCTCTACCGGCGTCATTAGGAAATCAGTACGCATGCGATATACCGCTGTCCCTCGCGGCGCTGCACCTTCCTTGGTTTCAAAATTTTTATGATTTGAATTACGCTACTGATTTCATTTGTCTTCCTTATTTCGGTTGTACTTTTCCAGGTTTTAATCAAAACGGTGTTTACATCGAAAACCCACATTATTTCGATGAACTTTTATTCCTCGAAATGGAAGAGTATATTGAAAAGGAAAGTGTCTTTACAATATACCGCGACACATCTGGTATCCAGAGTGAAACAAGCAAGGATGAAACTGACACATCTATTTCACAAAATGACTCAGATAGCGATGAGAAATCTCCATCGTATGCCACGCCTTCATCTCATATTACTTCTCTTGGTTCCTTTACGGCTACCAGTGCAAACCTGGCAGTTACTGATCTTATTATTCTTGGCTTTCTTTAGATTTTGAAACATGTCCTCTACCAAAGACTCCGGTTCTGGCAGTCTCTCTGGCAAAGTTCTCATTCTCGAAGGCACCTCAAACTACCACACCTGGTTGGAATCCATCCAATCATTTTTGATGACACTCAAAGTTTGGCGTATTGCGGACGGAACATCCAAATACCCTACTACAGGTAACGGTGAAGCAAAGAACACCTGGTTTGACTCAGATTACCAGGCACTAGGTGTCATCTCGCTTCATGTGAAGGAAGACCTCCGTACCAGTGTCGCAAAAACATATAACACTGCGTTTGATTCCCTTTCTCATACTACATTGGCAAACCTTGCTAAACTTTATGCCACGTCCGGACCAACCAGACAGTTTTATCTATTTAGGGAAATTGTGAACTGGCGCTTGGGGGGGGAGATGTTTCAGCTGAGGTTGCTCACCCCGTTGACCTGTTTGCTCGTTTAAAGGGCGCAGGACTTGACCTCCCAAACAACCTTCGCGCCATGTTAATCTGCACTGGACTTGGAGACAACTACTCCAACCTCGTCACAACCACCGTTCATACAATCGGTACAGTTGATTTCACCCCTGACAAAATCATTCCTATGATCCTCGCTGAGTCGCAACAACAAGGCACCTCCTTAGCCAACCACATTTCTTCGAACAAAGCCAAAACCATTAAAAAGGCTAGTTCCGAGCGTTGCAAAATCTGTCGTGGAACTTCCCACAAAACAGAGAACTGTTGGAAGCTCACAGGGAAACCTGGAAGTGCTGGAAATTCTGGTAACCAGAATAAACAGAACCAACAGAAAACACAACAGAACACTGGTAACCAGGGTTCTGGAGGGGACAATAAGAAGAAAGGCAAAGGCCGCGGTAAAGGCAAAGGTAAAGGTAAAGGAAAAGCCAATGAAACTCATGTCGCCGATGAGGCCATGATCCTGGATGAACCAGACGTTGGTGACAATGATTCTGATGTCACTATCAAGATGGACGGTTTACCTTCCATTTCCTCCTTTTTCCTTGGTAAACCAGGAGAATCGTTGACTGCAAGGATTGACGATGAGGAAATACTTGATTGGGGTGATAATGATGATGGAATGGAAAGTGCCTTCATGGCACAACCAAACACGTCTTTTCGCAGAATGTCCTTTTAAATCAGTCTACCAAGAAAGGACATACACGACGACCCAAGGTAGACAAACGTGGTGAAAATTTTTATGGGAATTACGATCATAACACTGATGGCACGTGGAAACGTGGCCTGGCATCAGGAATGGTATCATGGAATCCCAATGTGCCATTTGATGATACAACTGGCTATGTAGATGAAACATACTTCGATAGCGAAAATGGATATTCTTCTTGCTATGCGGTGACTGACTACCAACACAAGGATAAATGGATGGTGGATTCTGGATGTACCAACCACCTATCACCATTCCTTGATGATTTTGTTTCAAAAGAAGATCGTGAAAGAAAATGTAAAACTGCTAATGGAACAATGGCGATATATGGACCAGGAACAGTTTTATTCAAACACAATAATGGGGAACGCGATATACAGTGACCTCCAAAACCGTTGCAATGCCTAACCCCAACACAGCGCGCGAAGCGCGCTGCAATCACCCGTGGGAACTACACTTAGCTTTGGTGGGGACAAACAAAGTACAAACCCTTGGCTACAAATCTGTCCCTGGGTCATGTG
>JBBPRK010000691.1:0-18829 GCA_038093075.1 Boletus patriciae
CAAAGGATAGAGGAGTTATGAATATATTTCTCCCCATCCAACTTACTAGTACTACTTACTACGTACATACATCGGACCCGAGTTTCCATATTTGACACCCTTCCCACGGTCCGATTGCTTAGCTAACGTACAGTCAGATGACCAATAGTATCAGCTACCTATACCTATTTTTACTTCCAATTTCCGACCATAGGTCATGGAGAAATTAAATATTTACTCCAACTCGACCTCTCATATCACCCTTCTGCTACATAGCTGAATGATCCATTTCATATTCTTCCATTACTAAGTACATAGCTAAGTGTCAGAGAGAGATTGACCAGGCACAGTACAGCCTTGCACAGCATGAGTCAGGATGTGTCAGTATGAGTCATTTCGAGTCACATGACTCGAATTGGTCAGGAACCTCTTGGCATTAATAAGCAGTCCAGACTCTTGATTGGCTGGCACTGCCACTGTAAATTATGTATATGAGGAGAATGTTTTGAGCCCCCAAGGAAGCAGGTAGAAATAAGAAGGCTGCATAACTGTGAGAGCTGCAGAGCAAGCTGAAAGTACTGCCTCACCCCATATCAGGAATTCCCCTAACAGGTACCCAACTGAGGACCTAGAGTAGGCGATTTCCATAGCATTAGCACTACCAGATAGTTGTTAGGAATAAAGACTCATACCCAAAGTTAGGACGAGTGAAATAGGAGAACCCTTTTGGGAGAAAACCCTATATCGGGCAACAAAAGGACAGATCCCCAGCAATATATCCTCATTAGTTCTACTGCAACCCTTGCTTCTTAAACTGACTATCCACCCTAGGGGATAAGAGGTAGCTCAGTCATTACACTTGAAACCACACCTCCTTATGTTTGCAATACAATTGAGTTAGGAAACCAATTCATGTGAACTGCATAAGAGACTTGTGTGAACAACCCAGCAATTCACCATAGCAGCATATCGTCGGAGTAGCCTCCACAAAGTTGCTGACTAATCTCTAGGATATTCCTATCCTACACTTTCTGCCCAATCAAACTCAATCGCACCAGATGCCCAGTCTGAAGCATCTTCAATTCTAATCTTTCCAACACCTGTTGAGGATTAGTGAACAACCCATGTTACTGGTACATTAAGTTACTCACCGACTCAATCCTAGTGCTACTGGGACTGTTTCACCTAGGAGATTCTATTTCCCTAGCTTCTAGTGTTCTATCCATGGAGGCAAAAGCAGTTGTTTGGAGAGCATTCTAGTTAGTGTTCTTTGCTTGTTGCCTAGAAAGAAGTCAGCAGTCCTTGCCACCTGGGCCGGCAAATAACAGAGCGAATGGTTGGACTGTCTTACATGGCATAGAGAACTGTGCACAGATGATGTGGTCGGGGAATGCATGCATGATGGGTTTCTCAATAATCGTGGTGGTGGTGACTGAAAAGTCAGAATGAATGTACCATACCGGTACACTGGCACAAAATAGTTTGTTGCATATCCTATTGTCCCTGGTGAAGCAACCCATCCAGGTGGCATGAGTTGGGTGGGGAACAAGGACAGGCGAAGTGATACGAGGTACAACTACCTTGCAAAAGTCATGGTAGGCAATGATGTCTAGGAACAGTCGTTGAAGCTGGGTGACCAGTGCTATGATGTCATGCCATGGAAGGGGTTCTTGCATTAACTAGTAGATGGAGTGGTGAAGGGTATGAATTAGCTACACCACCATGTCCTTCTTGCCGACCCAGGTCTTCTTCCAAGCATTGTAATGCCCCTGGGTGATGTTCAGCAAGCCGACTAACCCCTGGATCTGCTCCAGCTTGAGTTTCCCAGGTAGATTGTCACAGTCTGCTGCAGATACAGTATCAAAGTCTTCAAGGGTGGGTGTGTACCAAGCCCAGCTGAAGTGATCGGGAGCTTTGTGACACTCTTGGCAAGGAATGCAAACAGCGCATTTGTATTCCTTCACATAGTCTTGAGGCCACTGGAAACAGTCGGCTGTGCCAAATCGTCCATCAGCATGTGCATGCAGCTCCTCAGCGTCGATGTGAGGCTCCAGGATGAACATCATGTTTGGGGAGGTGATCACCAAATAGGTCTTGCTACATGTAGCAATGACCTTGGCGTCGTGTGCAGAGAAAGGGGCTATAAAAGCCAATGAGATGGTATGTATGGGTAAGTAATGGTGAACTTACGTCCATCAGGCCAGGACTGAGGGCAGAATTTAGTGAGAGCAGTGGCCATCATGGAATGGGAAATGGGGGAGAAGGGTAGTAGACGGCGAGAGCGGGAATGAAGAAGGGATGGAATGGTGCGTGGCGACGACGAGCAGCAAGGGTTAGGTAGCCTGGCAAGGTGAATAGTGAGAGCGAGCCACCAGGAACAGGTCCCTTCAATTCCAAATGATCAGCATGAATGTGTGAACTAAGGACTTATGAGAGGGAGGATATTTGCTGGAATGTGAGTGCCCAGGGGGAAGGGAGATGTTCCACTGAGTCTTTAACCTCACTGTTGCTCGATATGAGGTGGTGATGAGGTGACTCTATGGACACAAAGTCCAAGAACGTTCTCGGCGCAATGCAAAGTCACTCACCAGAGGATGGTGAGCAGCACAAAGCCAACTTGGGAAGGGCGGGTAGGTTGAGGCAGGAGCAAGCTTGGATGCAGTGGGGCGGGGCAAAGGGGACAATGCGAGTGAGGAGGCATTGAGGTGGGGCATGGAGGCGGGAGCAAGCTTGAACATGGCAGGGTGTGGCAGGGGGGGCAAGGCAAGTGAGGAGGCGAGGCAGTAGGGAAGCGTGGGCAGTAGAGAAGAGTGGGTGGTAGGGAAGAGTGGGCAGTAGGGAAGAGTGGGTGAGTGTGGGTGGAGGCATTGTGGTACTTAGAAACACAGAGTGAGGAACGCAGGAAAAGCCGGTGACCAAACAAGGTAATCAGGCGTAATGAAATGTTTCCCACCCTCACTTCATTATACTTTTGTTACACTAACACCATGCCCACTCTTCCCTACCACCCACTCCATTCCTCCGTTCCCTACTGCCCATGCTTCCCTACCGCCTCGCCTCCTCACTCGCCTCGCCCCCCCTGCCACACCCCGCTGTGTTCAAGCTCACTCCCGCCTCAACACCCCGCCTCAATGTCTCCTCACTCGCATTGTCCCCTCTGCCCTGCCCCACCATGTCCAAGCTTGCTCCCGCCTCAACCTACCCACCCTTCCCAAGTTGGCTTTGTGCTGCTCACCATCCTCTGGTGAGTGACTTTGCATTGCGCCGAGAACGTTCTTGGACTTTGCATCCATAGAGTCACCTCGTCACCACCTCATATCGAGTGACAGTGAGGTTAAAGACTCAGTGGAACATCTTCCTTCCCCCTGGGCACTTGCATTCCAGCAAATATCCTCCCTTTCATAAGTCCTTAGTTCACACATTCATGCTGATCATCTGGAATTGAAGGGACCCGTTCCTGGTGGCTTGCTCTCGTTACTCACCTTGCCAGGCTTTCTAACCCTCACTGCTCATCGCCACTCAGCATCTATTCCCTCATTTCTCACTCTGGTACGTCCTTGTCACTTTCATGCTGAGCTTCCAAAATTGAAGGCTGTGTCCCATACTTGCTACCCACCTCACCAGGGATGTCCCCCCCTCATACCCTCCCCATTCATTACTCGCTGTCCATGTCACCGCCTTGTCCTGTGTCTTTCCTTGTGTACCCAAGCAACCATTTCCATCTATTCATCCATCCCTCGTTATTCGTAAAGATGTATCACTGATTCTTTTACAAATTCTCTTTGTCTCTCACCCTCGTCATTCCTTGCATCCATAAAGACATATAGTAAATCATTTACATTATTTCTTTCCATCTCACCTTCGTCATTCATAAAGACATCACAAATACCTTACAATAAATCTCTCCATCTCACCTCGTCATTCCTTGCATTCATAAAGGTGAACTGATTACTTTAGTTCTCTCCATCACGCCCTCATCATTTCCTTCTATCCTAAACCACTAGGCTTTGGACCAGATGCATACTGATCTAGAGTTCACAAGATGTGAAACCCCACACATCTATAGTCCCTGAAGAAGTGGGGGTGCCCGAGGTAGAGTCGACACTCAAAACCCTTCACTGATTGCGATCATAGTCAAAATGAGGAGACCGATTAATGTGAGTAACACGCACCTTCGTTGTCTACTTGCCACTGTACGATCCTCTCAGCATACTTCCAGAAACCACTGGCAGCCATGTATTCACCCATTAGGCAAGACCTGAATAGCATGACTGAACGTCAGCCAACCCCCACAAACGTAGGTCCTTATGGATAGTGCTCTCCATCACAATGTCGTTAATCCATAGAATCAAGACTACTGTCGTTCCTTTTTCAAGGAACTGCACAAGCCCGGAGGTACATAAGCAACTGGTTGCCCAGAACATCGAAAGGTGGATGAGGTTGGCCAGGTTAAAGAGTCCTTCAGGTACTGAGTCCAACAAAGTCCAGGATACGTTCAGGTGGAGTTGAGAGATGTGATTGATGAAACAACCCAACAAGCCCGTCAAGGTACTTTAGGGAATTCCAAGTAAGGGCAAGGTCACTAGTCAAAGTGACTGTCAAGGTGACTAGGTTGTGCAGTCTACTGGCAACTGGGACTATGGTCAAGCAGCTGAAAGACCAAAGAGCGACTGTCCAAGGCTCTAGCAATGGATCAGGAGTTGTCTGATGGCTTTGGTGGGGAAAGACCAAGAGAACTAGACTGGAGTTCTCTGGCGGCAGCTTAGGCCTTTAAATACTACTAGGGAATTTGTACATGATTGTACCGAATCTACCAATACATGTCCAAACATAGACTAAGTATGTAAGTAACATGTGTTAGGGGCATGCATCAAGCATAGCCATGAAATGGAAGAAAGACATGATGCAACCACATGGTGGTGGCAGAATGGAAGAGAAGGTGTAGCCTTTATGAAAGACATGCATAGGGGGTGTGCATCAAGCACAGCCAAGAAGAAGGAACTGCCTTAATGAAATGTGAAAGGTTAACATCAGGCATGTGGTAGATGAAATGAGAAGCATAGAAGTGCACAGCATTGATGTAATATGGAAGTCGTGCACTCCACAAGGTAAAGGGCAGGTGTAGGCCTGGTGCGAAGGCAGTGTAGCTGTCATGAGACTAAAGGGGAATCTTATCAGTCAAGACAAGAAATAAGATAAGAAACAAAAAGAAAATTGTAAGTCCGTTATGTTAGGCACTAGGGAGCGACCGTAACAATTGAACCAGACAAACTCAGGTAAGATAACATGCTCTTCACCAGCGACTGTGGCTAAGTCTGTAAACATGGTCTTGATCCTGAGCAGGTTCCTCAAGGGCACTAGGAGAGGATTTTTCGTGTGCTAGGGAATATAGCGGATACTAGACTTGATGGCCAGGTCCTCCACGTTCTGGCATAGGGTAAGGACCTCTACCATGCTGGAGAGACAAACCGACATCACAAAGCAGAGCTTTACAATATAGAGGGCCCGCACGCCCTCCGACACAACCACAAGGAAGGCTCTGGCCTTGTGGTCGCTAGTCAACCAAATCTTGCAGTATAGATACTGCTTGAGCCTGCTGGAAGTGAGTGCCTTCATTAACAGATATATTGAGCCACTTACCATGCATACGTCCTCTTCGCAACATGTGCATAGCAGTGGACCTTACATCTGTCTTTCAACATCAAGAAAACAGACCGTTGAAGCTCCAAAGGAAGCTGAGGAAAACAAGGGAAGTTGAGGCACATGATGACTGGGACGTGAGTGACCTGGTCATGGTTGTACTTTTGGGTATTATACTTTGCAGCATAGCATGTGACATTCACACAGCTGGCCAAAAGAAGAAGAAACAAAAAGCTTTGCCATCCTCAGCGGGGAGCTGGAGGCAGCTCCTGATGCTGGCAGAGAGGGCGGTGACCAGCGACATTGAATGGGTGGCATCAGGCAAAGGCATAGCCAATGTGATTCAATATCAGGTTATCTCTCCATTTTACTTACGAATTAAATCAATTTGGCACCCACAGACCAGCGTCATCGCCCACTGATATTGACCCTGATATCGTCAATTTGTCATCGGGTTTCTACATTGTAAGTTCCACCCATTGGTATTCAATTGACTGAGCTCCACAGATCTTCGTCCTTCCCCACAATATTATCCTCAGCCTCATTGGGATGGTACACGGTAAGTGCCATGCTCAGAACTCTGTTATCATCCACGATATTGACCCTGACATCCTCAGCCTGTGACTGGGACGGTCCACAGTAAGTTTCTTCCTTGATTAGAGTAAATATTTTGAAGACCCACCTGACTTACTGTGGAATTAAATCAATAGGCTGCCCACCAATCAGCATTATTACCAAGTTATTTTTATGCTGACAATGTCAACCTAGGATCGGAAACACAGTAAGCTCCGGTTTCACATGAAATAATGCAGTACTCAGAAGCAGAAGGCGTTGTCATCCAACTGCCAGGGCTTTTGCATGTCAGACTTGCAATCCCCATCCCACACTCTACAGCATCAGGTAGCATCCTTAGAAACCGAGATTCAACAATTGAAAGCTGCACATGCTGCGCAGCTCACAGGGAATTCAAAGTATCTCGATTGATATGACACATCCATCTAGTCACTAACTTTTTGCTATCTCCTTAGGTTGGCTGTCTGGCGTAAGCAGGGACAAGCCCTGAAAAGGCTTGTCAGCCTCAGTGACAACCTCACAGACATGCTGGTCGAAGCAGAACGATGAAAAAAGGGCCACCCTTCTACCAAAGAGTAAGAATACCTTCCTTTTGCTGTGACGTTTAACTGACATTGTTCACCAGGGAAAATTGGCTTTAAGCGAGCTACAAAGCACTCAAGGAATGGATCCCCGAACTGCAGCAATGGATTGACAGCACAGCTGATAAGACGGCCCTGGATGGTATTCTAAACCTTGTGAGTTCTTCGCCGAGACCTAAGGAGTCAACCTAACTATGTTCTCCAGCTCACTGAAGGAGCAGATGCTGCATGCAGTGATGATGCCTGCCGTCTGAAGTTTCATGTGGTCGCCTTGCTCAAAGATTCTTCTGCCTCCAACCCACCGCTTACCCCCTATGATAAATTTGGACATGGATTTAGTAACAATGCCACAGCCAGGCTTCTCTGTCCTGCTGAGTACAATTGGGACTCCCCTGAGTAAGTTTAAATGCAACACCCTCTTTGTTACTAATGGACTGTGTAGACATTGTGACAAAATCAGGGACTTGCATCTTGATTTCATTGTGACAGCAAACTCATGGCCAACATTCCTCTATGAGGACTATAAATATGATCTGACTGACCCTGCCAAGGGTCTTTTCAAAGGTTCCATTTTATTGAAGGTGCGTGACTCAAACCTTGTTGACCTGCACTCAAGATTTGGTCAGTCATTCAAGCTCATATTCACTTCGCCAACATCTGTTGATGAAGAAGAAGATGCTCCTGTGAAGTGCCGGCATGTGGAAAGGCACACCCGTTCCCATGTGGCTCAAATTCTCAAGATGAAGAAAGTGACCCCTTGGGCCATTGCATACATAGCAGTACAGGTAAGACTGACTTGTGGAGTATGAATTTTGAACATACATTTTGTAGGTGCGTTTTGCACTTACAAGCTGTGGGTCCTGGAGGCTGTGAGATATGCTGTTTAACTACAGTGTGTTCTACAATGCCATCGTCAGGTGGTTCGAAGATACGGATAATACAGAGGAGCAAGCTTTCATAGATGATGTATTATTGTTGTGAAATCAGTAAGTTTCCAGTCCACTCAAGAACACAAACGTGACCCAAAGCACCTTTTCAAAAAGATTTTTGGTCGGAAAGCCGTTCTTGACTACCAGCCACAGATTGCAGAAAAGGCATCAGTTGCAGCCTCATTTAAGAGGTGCCATACTGAAACAACCCAAAAACCCGTCAAGGGTGCACTAGGGAATCGAAGATCGAAATGTACTGACCAGCGACTAGCGTTGGGCAGGAGTGTTCAAGTGGAGTTTATGGGGTAGAAAACCAAGAGAACTAAACTAGAGTTCTCTGGCTGGGACTTGCGCCCTTATATACTACTACATATGTTTGTACATGTTTGTATTGAATCTACCGATAACTGTTCTAGAATGTTCCGGACTCTAGTAGCATGAGGTAGAAGCGTGCATCAAGCACGGCCATGGAATGGAAACGAAGTAAAGCATGAGGTAACTGCACGGCGGTGGCAGAATGGAAGAAGAGAAGTAAGGCATAGCCATGCACTGCACGGAGATGAAAGGAATGAGGAGTGCATGCGGCATGATGTGAAAAGAAAAGAGAAGCATAGGGACAGCGTGGCTGTCATAAGTTAATCTGATAAGATAAAGAAAGAGAAGAAAAACAACTAAGTCCGTTAGGACGCTGTTAGGCGTACCGAGCCGTAACACATACTGACAATGCAGTGGCACAACTGGGGGCAAATGATAGGGCAGCAGCACCAGTGGAGGCTGGTGATGGCGATAGGGCAGCAGCACAAGCAGAGGCAAGTGGGGGGGTAGCGTAGGAGTCACTGTACTGACAGCACAGCAAGGGCAGCATAAGTTCCCAACACAGGGGGGTCACTATAGGAGATCTGCAATATATTTTAATCTCCCAATAACTTCTGAAGTCCTGACTTTGTAGTTAGTTCTTGGCAAAACGAATACACAATACTCCACTGGGCACAAAAGGAATTTGTTGTACATGTCATTGGTTAGCTTACAGCGGTTTTCAATTGAATGCAGAAAAGCACAAAACCAAAAATCTTGCTCGGCGACCACTGGGAGGGACCCCAGATGTACCCATAGTGAAGTACTAGTAGACATTAGTAGTAATTGCACGCTCCTTTGCTACACCACACACAACCTGATGGTATCACCCACCCCTTCCAGTGAAAATGGTGACATTGACCAAGCTTTTTCTTTGTCTCTTGCCGTCTATTCTCATGTCAAGAAAGGGACAAACCGCAAGATGAAGGAAGAGAAGACAACTAAGACGAAAGAACTTGTGTTCGGTGTCTGTGAATCAACTACAAACTACCTCAGTTTTTTACAGAACATCCTTCTCAAGCATGGCCTTGGAGATTCCAGCCTTCAAGTCTCTGAAGGGAATAACTACTCATTCAAGTACCTACTGCTGAAGTATGTTCCAATTTTTTTTGTTGCTGTCGTATGAGTTGACCGAGGACTGTTGCTGGACTATCCTTCATATAGGCAACGTATTGGTGATGCAATTGATGTGGATGATGCTGCAGATTACAATGAGATGGTGAAGAAAATCATTGAGGAGAAGCCAAGTATGGTCAGAGTCCTCGTCGACAAACACATAATTGAGAAGGCACTGTGAGCAAAACATACCAGGTCTGGAAGCGAGTCAGTCTCCAGTGCCAGTGAAAGCAACAATGTAAGTAATCAAACTCGAATGTTCTACATGACATGGAACCGGACTGATATGCGTCAGCCGAAATCACGCATGGGCAAAGCTAACAATCTTGATGCCTGGCTGGCACGGTTGCGCTTGAAGCTTCAAAACAAGTATGGGAATGAACATGACGGGAGCATGACATACAATGGGCCACTCGGATCATTCCTGCTGACACCAGCCATGGTCCTCAATTGGTGCCATGCAATGGTAAGTACTGTAATTCATATGCCTCGACTCGAATGATATGACATTCTATTCTAGGATGATGGCCTAGCAACTCTCGATATCCCACCGAGTATCAAATCATTCAACCTTGCAAAGAAGGCCCCCCTTCTCCATCCAGCATGCAAGGCACAGGCTCAAACCCTGGTGGCTCCAAGTCCCACTGGCATGTCCTCTTCAGATGTCAGCTCCTTGGCATCAGCCCTTATCCTGCAAACAATCATGCAGTCAGGGTTGCTCCGTTCACCTGCAACCCCATCTACCCACAAAAAGGTAGCTGAGCCTACGGCAGTCACTCCCCATGGCCCTACCTTGACTCGACAGACGACACCTGAAATATGCTGGCCAGTGCCATCCCCGCCTATTCCCTCACCCTCAAAGTTGTCACGCTTTCTGGAGTATGCCAAAACAGACCTTTATATCAGGAATGCGAAGGAGTATCAAGCTGTGCTTGAGCAGCACAAACTTGGGCTAGATGTCCTCCCATTCACCAGCGAGAAGTTACTTCTGGAAATTGGCATCCCAGCTGGCAATATAATCCGATTGCAACGAGGCAGCCAAGTCTGGTGGAATGGACCGGATGCAAAAAGAAAGCGGAGCAACACTGCTGATACGGGAAACAGTGAGGCCCCACCAGCCAAAAAAAGTGTCTTTTACAAGAAGAAATTTCACAGTGCTGGGGGTGGCTGCACGTTTTCCAGCCCACCAATACGTCCCGATGACAATGCTGACGATATCAGAACAGAATACAACCTTTTCTATCATTGTGATGTACAAGGGCAATGGCTTCCTGTTCCACGTGGTTATGTTGCCAATGAGACTGTGGATGACTATGATGATCCATTCTAGCTCTACTGATTCAACCACAATGTGTAGTCACATACATAGTCAATAAATCCAAGTTGAACATTTTTAGTATTCTCAGCACATAGAGTGACACAACAAAAGAAATTGAATACTACAACGTACCACCTGTTCCCTCAGAAATGTCACAAATCATTCATTGTCAACGGGACCTTCCACAATATCATACACAATTATTCCATTGAGTGTGATAACTGGAATGATTGAGTAACGCAAACCTCTGACAAATTTCTTTCCAGTGACGCAATGAACTCCTTTGCAAGAGCAACCATACTTGCGAGACAGCGTCCATTCATCCTTTGCAGCTTCATCGACGAACATAAGCATATTGGCATCCGGGGCTTCCTCGGCAATGCAGTTCATATAGAGTGCACGCGCTTCACCATTCCGTTTACTGGCATGAGCAGAAACAATCTTGCGGCTGACACCAAGTTGCTGGAGAGCACGTGTGAGTGCCGAGAGAGAAGTATCAACACTACGCTTGATGTGCAGTTCATCTTGCAACTCATCAAGGTAAAGCAAGCCGCGACACTCCACTGTTTCAGCAAGGAATAAGAAATCAGCAAGAGAAAGTGAGCGAGGGCGAGAAATATGGCACAAGTATTTGAAGGGATTGGACATGCGATGGTAGGTTTTGTAGAGCCGGAGTACACTGTAAACAAGTGTTTTCTTGACCCCAAGGAGGTGGCAGATGTATTTGACAGAGAAGCCTTCTTTATACATAACTGGTATACAAGCCTTCAAGTCGTCGGAGACATGGTGAGGTGGCATGGCAGACTCCTGGTGGGAGGAGCAGTTGTCGCTTGTGTTGGTGGGCCACTGTGGGTGAAGGGTTACGAGCAGCTAAAGGAATCGTGGCTAATGGCGCTAGTCTACTTTACTAGTGGTACACCTGGGGTCCCTCCTGGCAGTCACCACACAAGATTTTTGGTTCTGCATTTTTCTGCATTCAATTGAAAACAGCTGTAATCAATGCTCCACTGGGTGCAAAAGGACTTTATTGTGCATATTGTCAGCTAGCTTAATTTTTCTTCATTTCAGCAACATCAACATTTTTTCCAGTAGTTTGTAGGCTTTATCAGAGAGGAATGCCTTGGTTAGAAATTTCATCAAGGCCATCCTGGCCAATACTTAGAAGATTTCATGTTCTACTTAATAAGATGGACCACTACCCTCCTTGCTAGTATCAAACTCACTCCAAAATCTCTGTAAGTCTTGTGTATGTTCATCAGACGACCTACTGTAGGCTTATATTGGATTATGCAAATTAGCAACCTCTTGAAAGGTTATGTCGGGAGGGCAGTAAATATATTGCTGGCAGGTGTGGCCCAATTAGATCAGATTGTGACTTCATTGTAAAACCCGTCACACATTTTTCTTAATAGCTTGAAAGCCTACAGTTTTATGGGAATATAATATATTATGCAAGTTTTAGTTATTTGACATCTTTGCAAGGGTTTATATGCTCATATAATGCATACTCTCGTGATTACCCCGATGCTGGAAGTTCCATTGGCAGTGGAAGGATTTCGGATGACGAGGCCCATCGGATATCAAGAAGCTTGACAAATTCGTCGCGACTCGTCGCTGCTTGTTCCCCGGGCACAATTTTCGCCGTTGGAGACTCACGGATCACCATCACAAATGACGACAACAGTGAGAAGGGTGGGTAGGTACTGGCACATTCGGGTGAAAACAAGCGCCCAGAACACCGATTGTGGGCGTGTGAATCAATTCGATAAGGAGACACGTGTACCACGTGAGAATAGCAGCGACGACGGTGCATCCCTTCTTTCCATCAGTCTGATACCTAGCCGGGTATGTTTTCCAGTCTACTTCAGAGGTCAAAGAAGGGTGAGTATGTGGGAAGGACAATTGAAAACATGATACTGACAGGAACACAAGAGTCGAGTGAAGACAGTTCCTTCGCCCACCAAAAGGAAGCAAACCGGATCAAAATCGATGGTCGAGAGAACATATATTCAGTCGCGTTCCTCGCTGATGGCAAGCACGTCTTGAGTGGCGACGTGGCAGGGAATATTCGATGTTGGCGGGTGGAACATGGCCAGGAGGTAGGGGCGCCAATGGATGCGGGGAGTTCTGTTCTCAACCTCGCAGTGTCTCAAGATAAAAAGTGGGTCGTGAGTGGGACATGGAGTGGTCAAGTGACGGTGTGGAATGCGGAGAGCCACTCAAAAGTGACCGAGTGGACAGCGCACAACGATCGGATGCGTGCAGTCGACGTCTCACCGGATGGGACGAGAATTGCGACCGGATCGGATGACGGGACTCTCTGCGTTTGGTCGCTCCTCAGTGGCCAGCGACTGCTCGGCCCCTTGGAACACGACCACTGGGTGGTTGCCGTCAAGTTTTCACCCGACGGACACTTCGTCGCTACTGCCACGTGGAAGCGCGACTCCGTTCGCGTGTATGACAGTCAGAGCGGTCGCCTCCTCGTCGGCGACTTCCCGGTCAAAGTCTACTCAACTTTGAACCAGTCCCTCGCCTGGGTGCGGGATAGCAATCAGCTCTTTGTCTTATCTGGCGACGGCAAAGTAAACTGTCTCGACGTGTCCACCAGGATCACGGTCTCGAAATGGTCCATTCACACTAGGGACAATCCAATGTGCATCGCAATGGCGAGCAATGGCACGTTCATCGCAATCTCTGCTAATTCATCAATATCATTTTGGGACACTGCGACGCGCAAGAAAATCATGTCTGTCATCAAGGAAACTCACGAAGTCTGGTCTATGGCCATCTCACCAAACTACAATCTTGTGATCGGTGGAGACAAGACAGTCACTCTTAGAGGGCTCTGTGACATCCTTCCCTCTCGCTATTTTGACAAGGTACGTCTGCGTGAGAAAACTCTGTGACATCACTTTCTAATCACAATCCACTCCGTTGACTGTCACAAATCCCTTGCGAACGGAATTCCAGCATACAAAAGTCGAAAAAGCTGGTCTCGGGGAGACCCGCGAATCCCCGCAGATACAGGACGATGGTTCAGGTACGTTCATTTGTACCACGACCACGGGTTTCTGATATTCTTGTACGTCAGAAGAATGCACAGAGAATCTCGAGAGAACCGTCCAAGAATTGCATCTCAAGCTCGCCGACTCTCAACAAAAAGCCGCTCAGAAGGAGGATGGTTTCAACGAAATAATCAAGTCACTTGGTGCAAAGGAAGAGAACTCGAGTGTGTCCATCGCCTCTCTCACTCACGTTTCGTTGAAATTCACGTCTATTAGATGCGGAAAACACTCGTCTCAAACAAACTGTTCGAGAGCTCCACCAGCAAAAGGATAGCCTGAACGAGGCCGTCACGTCACTACGTGCAGACCTTCATACACAGAAAACGAACTCAAGTGCGTTTGTTGACATGCCTTGCGCTTCCCTCACCAGTTTTCTGTCATCCATGTCCATCAGCGAAACAAATAACGAATCTCGAGAAAACCGTTCAAGAACTCCGCGACCGGCTTGCTACATTCCAGTGCACGTCCGGTCAAGAAAAGGATAACCTCAACGACACCATCAATTGCCTTCGTGCCGAGTTTCGCGCAGAGCAGGAAAATTCGAGTGCGTCCATCACCACCCTGACTCATGCTTCACTGACATCCAAGTCCGTTAGACAACAAGATCACACGTCTCGAACACACTGTCCAGGAACTCAATGTCCAACTTGACGACTCCCACCACAACGCCGATAGCCTCATCCGGATCAATCGTGCACATGAGCAGATACATCAATGCGAATCACTTTATATTCGGGGACGCATATATGATACCGCCGAGTCTCTTTTCGAGATCTCAAATTCCATAAACAAGGATATCGGAGGCGACAAGTTCATCTTTGACTGGCTTGCCGGTAAGTTCCGGCGTTGCGCATTAGGGTGGAGCATTGAATTCCTACCGTCAGAGTTTACGCGCCGATGCATCACGACGCTGGAGAAGGCTGGAGACGAAGCATCAAGCATGAAGAATTATGACGACTCGGCTGCGGCCTACTCTACTGCGTTATTACTCAGCTCCTCCGCCCCGAACGCTCTGCTGATCAAGTGGGCGAGCGGAATGTTGATTGGTGGTTCAGCGCACGAAGCATTGAGTGCTGCAGCCAAGGTACGCTCTCCGTAATCGTTCGAATATGGATAGTGACATTCTTTCGGCTTAGTTCAAGCTTCCGAGGTTTCTTGTTTACCACGTTGTTTGCGACATTCTAGAAGGGGATGGTCGCCTCACGGAGGCGTTGGAGTGTTTTCGACAAATGCAAACCGAGCTACCAGAGGACACGAGTGCCGACAATGAGCGAGCGCAGTGGGAACTCGGCAAGGGGTTCCAACCGCGTCCAAAATCTGGGGCTAATTCAACATTTTCCCTCAGACTTTCGAGGCCGTTGTGTCGAGAAGCTAGAGAAGCTAGGCGACACCGCGACGGACTCTAATAATTACGACGAGGCCATCAAACAGTACTCCGACGCATTGACGCTTGATCCGATGAATCAACGTGATATTCTCCTCAAACGAAGCAAAGTGCGAACGATCATGGGTACGTGGGAGGAGGCATTAGTCGATGCTGACAAGGTATGGATTGTATTTCACGCCACATCCGACGGGCCTCAGTGATTCATACTACCCAGGCCATCGAGCTCGACCCATCATCGCATGGAGGATATGATGCAAAACATGCTGCATTACACGGCATGGGGCGTCATAGCGAAGCGTTTGAGGCATTCGAGGTGATGCTCTCAAACCTCGAAGTATCTCCAGATCCACAAATAAGCGGTAAGCTATGCTGTCAACATCGCAAACAACAGAGTTTTGATTGGTTTTTGGAAAGAGCTCCGTCATCAGTATGTCGACGCCACTGCTACAATTCAAAATGTGGTCCAGCAGACTATCCGCCACATGCCACGTGTGCTCATCGACACCATCACCGGACGTCTCTATGACAAAACACAACAAGCAGCAGCTTTCGAAGAACTCCCGATCTATGACGAGCTGCGATCTTCAATGACTTTACAGCTCGACCATGCACGTATTCGGAGCGAGGTGAAAAAATACTACCGATATGTGATGTTCTCCCACAGGTGGGAGCATGGCGAACCTCTTTTTCAGAGGGTCCAGAACATGTCGATCTACGACCTAGAGTCATCCTCCCCAAACGTCAAGCTCCAGACGTTATGCAAGCTTGTCCGTTCTCTTGGATTCCAGTGGGTGTGGTCGGACACCTGCTGCATTGATAAAAAGGACAATGTCGTGTTACAAGAGTCATTGGTTGCCATGTTTACGTGGTATCATGGCTCGTCCCTCACAATTGTCTACCTTCGTGGTGTCCGGTCGGAGTCCCAGCAACCCGGCGACCTCTGGAGAAGTACCTGGAACACTCGTGCATGGACGTACCAAGAATATGTTGCCGCGGTGATCGTCCAGTTCTATACCGAGGATTGGGAGCCGTACCTTGGCTTGGATATGTTCAACCATAAGGAGTCCCCTATCATCGTTTCAGAGATGGAGCAAGCTTCAGGGGTTTCTGCCCAAGAGTCGGCTGTGCTTCGACCAGGTTTGGAGAGGGTTCGTGAGAAGCTTTTTTTGGCTTCTATGCGTCGAACAACGCTCGTGGAGGACATTGCATACTCGCTTCTTGGTATCTTCAATGTTGCCATTCCGGTCATATACGGCGAGGGCAATCGCGCAGTTGGTCGATTCCTGGAAAATATTGTGACAGGCTCGGGCGACGTCACGATTCTCGCTTGGACCGGGCGCGTGGGTAGCTACAATAGCTGCCTGCCAATTGACCTCACTGTCTACAACCAACTCGTGCCGCCGCATGTTCCACAACTCATCGAGACGACTGAGATGGACAGCATGATCAGGGAATTGCATTCATCCTTGCCCGACCTCTCCCTGGCCGTGACGCTGCATGACCAGCTGAACAAACTTCCCTCCCCATCCGTTGCTGCCAGTCGACTGCGACTTGCTGGCATTGTTTTTCCCGTCACCGAACTTGTCCATACCTCGGATTCACTAGCTGATTCCGACCCTCATGTTTATCGTGCGACGACCGCCACGTTCGGAGACATCGAGATCAAGACCACGGACGACCTCTCTGGGATGGAAGATTTTGTTCTGATCCATCCCTGGATCAGTCCCATTCTCGATCAGGATTTCTCGCACCGCGGTGCTGGGATCGACGATACCACACGCGCACTGCGGCTCGTCGCTCGTCTCATGCAGCCATTTGGTGCGCTGTTACTCACACCGCTGTCACGGGTGCAGTATAGACGGGTTGCGACAGATAGTTTGATCATGATCCGGATCGGCGAGGAGACTTCGTTAAATGAATTCATAGATGGCATTTGTACGATCGACATACAGTAGATGTAGGTCGATGATTATGGACCTTTCATGACTTCGTGCTACACCTAGTTCCATTCGAATGGTTACCTTTGTTTTAGTCTGGTTCTTGTTCGTACGGTTTCGCTACAATGTCGGACCCCAAGTCTTACCCCAGAGGTGAGTAACACGCATTCAAACCAACAACCGACCTGCATCCACCACCCTAGCAGGCAACGGGCAATCCATCGCCTCGACTCGTTTTGTCTCGTTTCGGGACACGTCAACCCACAGCCCGATCATCGACCACTCTGCCAGGGGGGTGTGGTCCATTACTCTCTCCAAGGATGGCTATCTCGCGAGCGGCGAAGGCGACAAGAAGGTTACTCTGAGACACATTCTGCCGAATTCTTGTACCCGCCAGGGATGTGTCCAACTCGGCGTCCGAGTCCCAAGAATCGTCGCGAAGCCCCGGGACCCCCGAGCGTCCGACAGAACAGTCCGTTTGCCGATTCAGCGATAGAACTGGCGCATGTTGAACACCTCGACGACGACGTTTTCGATCCCCGCCCTTAATAATTCCCTCGTGCCAGTGTGTGAGGGGACGGGGTTGGCCAGGATTCTCCCTGTTGCCTGTGGGTACAAATTGTACAGCGTGTCTGATGCTTGGCTGATGATGAACCTCACCGCCCAATCCGACAACGAGATGGTGGCAAACGAGTCGTATGGGAGTACTGACGTTTTACATTCAAGTTGTACTAACCCGTACGGCATCATGGGCTATTTCGCGGACACGATGACAGGCAGCCCGTTCCGAGTCAAGGAACTGTACCTAGTCCCTGGCATCGACCGTACTAGTGAGCGCTGAACGCTACACGCTGCATTTCCGCCCGTGATGTCTGAATCTGACTCGACTCTCCTGGGTGTAGTTTGCCCGGTGACAACAAGGTCGGATTGCTCACTCTCCTGCTCTTTCTGGACGATCATCATCGACTGTGCCAATGCGAGGGTCCCCTGGGTCCAAATGTTTGTATTTTTGGCAGTAGACCAAAACTAACGCATCTCCTTTCCCTCAGGGACCTTGCCGTGCGACGACGAAATGGAAATGTTCAGTGCTTCGAGGTCAGGCTTGTTTCTTTCACGTTCATCTTACCCAAAACGTGGTACAACTCCAAAAGTGGTCGTGCGAGCTGCATGTATGCGCCCCGCGCTCAGTCCCGTCAGATATGTGTATTATTCCAAAGGGATCTGATGAGTCAGGGTTCTCTACCGACAATAATTTCGTGTTTTGGATGAATTGTGATTCAGAACTGTTTATCCTCATCCTGGTTGGTTGCAGTGAAATGGTATTTGACAATACTTGATCGTTGTAATCAACGCCGACAAGAGTGGATACACACGTCAGCATCGACCCGCGATTGACTCTCATCGATTCATGGCCCCGAGATGGCAAGGTCGACGACGTGGCTATCATCGAGACAGTCGGAACACTTGAATAGCATGGTTCTGAACTCGCTGAAGCGACTCCATAGGGGATAGGACCAGTGCACCTTTTGTCGTGGTCTGCTGCAACGAAGCATGCAAGGGTACCAGTTCATGTCAGTACATACCTCTCCAGTGTCACCGCCCATCTCGGAACTCTGAATGCTATACTCGTACATCCATCTACAAGATCTCCCGGATAATACACACGAGAGTTCTTCTGAATCCGGAAGTAACCATTGCCAGTGGGCACACTATGTGGGTAAATAGGGTTAAGACAAGCACCCGGCCTAGACACAAGATAATTGTGGTGTGTGAGTTGATTCGATAAATATATGCAGGTGACAACGGCATACAGGGGGTAAAAGACCGCGCATCCCTCTTTCCGTCGCTCTCGTCGTGGGGCAGGTCCTGCAGAGGACCTGCGTCCGCCTGTGAAACACGCGCGGGAAGACGATATGGCTGGGTGCCCCGGCGTCGGTCGAGGGGAGGAGG